>JALIZH010011393.1:65000-134675 GCA_030522465.1 Rhipicephalus appendiculatus
TAACTCGAACCTCTCTGCGCTGAGAATCAACGTAGAAACAGCCAAGCATCACCTAGCTAAAGCCTAGCAACAACCTTGAAGCAACCACATTAGTCTTCAGAATCGTCCAGTTTCGCTGTTTGAAGCCTTGCGTGATTTAGTGCAAGCTTCGCCATTTTTTATTGAAAGAGAATATATGAATGAGAGGACAACACGCACACTCCACAAGCTTTCCACTGCAATGCCACTTGAAGAATAATCGAGCAATCGCAGAGTGCGCACCTGTGGCACACGGCAAAGCGTTGAGACCACTGAGCTCACGAAGCTCTCTTTCAGTTCCCTTCCTCAGTATCGCAGTTGCCTCCACGATGAAAATCTGGTTGTTAGTCAGCACGTGTGCATTGCCTTTCCTTGTCCCACCGTTTACCGCTCCTCAGAATGAGTGAGTAGAATGCACAGACAAGTCGGAAAGCAAAACTTTCTGCGATAACACTAATTTGTTTTCTAATACTAGTTGTCTCAACGAATGCGCTTTTGCATGTTCGGATGCCGTTCGAGCCGTGAGTTTTATATCGGCTCGAAGTGATTTAACGTGTCCGCTATATTCTCCAGCATGCCGCCATGAAAAGACTCATCCGTTCAGGGTGAACACACGGTGAATAGGACTGTTAGGCCATGGTCCGTGAACTTTCCGCGCCATGGGAATCTTCCCAAGTTCGGAATGTTCCCACCATGGTGGTGGCTCGTACTCTGTTCTTACAGTGATGACTGGTAAAGGTTAGCTGAATTTAGGTACTCTACTTTTCTGTACAGAGGGGCTTCTATTCACGCCATGCACCTCTACCTGAAGCTTATGAATAATGAAAATAAAAATAAATGAGAGTACGTAAAGTGATTTACTATGGTTGTAACTCGTGAAATCCAACTCTGAATCCCGATGGTTGGGAGGCCCGATATGACTTGGGATTGAACGAAGCTCCCGAGTGCTCTCTCGTGCTCAACGGACACGCGTCGTCGTAAGATGTGCGATACATTAACGATGCTCTTCTCGGAGAGAGTGCGCTGCTTAGTGTTTGACTTGAATTTCTGGCATCCCGCAATAAAACCACGACACGATTGCGGTCGGTGGGAGACTCCGTAATAGGGGCGAAGCACCTTAGGGTCTCGGCTTCTCGGCGTGTCATGTCGTCGTCACAGTCCTTCATAAACAGGAAAGTGCCACAGAAATTGTGTAAATCCCACTGCTAGCCACCGGTCCATGCAGTGGCGTAGCCAGGGGGTGGCACACCGGGCCCGTGCCCCTACCCTCCGAAATTTTTTCGCCATGGTATACAAAGCGCAAAATCACAATTTACCTGCCCAGCCACCACTTCAGATCAAAGTAGTGCCTCCCCCCTCGCCCCCCCCCCCCCCCGAAAAAATTTCTGGCAACGCCCCTGGGTCCATGCTATGCATATTATGAGTTAAAGGTTCGTCGTTAGTGCATGTAACATTATGGTTGGGCTAGCAGCGGTGTCAGAATCCCCGACGGAATTAATAAAGGCGCTCAAGTTTTTTATCTAAAACCAGAGACTCAAGCGTGCATCTCCACGGTAATGTCATGTATTTGAAACACCACTTCTTGAAACATATCTGCAAAGCGATATTGCGTTAGTGGACCGGTGGCGAGTAAAGCAGTAAATAGTAAAGATTTTGCTGTGGGAAACATCGGCTCACACTGCATGCTTCGCCCCTCCCCAGGTTTGACGTAAGTGGAGCTGAGTTAGCCTTCCCTCCATGCTCCTTCGACATAATTTTTAATATTGTCCACCCGGGGTTCGCTGCGTGCACATAAATCAAAGTCCACTACTTTCTTGGGACGAGGAACAATACTAGGGTAAGGTATTGACGATTTGATTGTAGGGAGATTTTGTAAGTCGTGTATATATGGGGGGCTGGCGGAGGTGTGTTTTTGTGCTGGTTTTGCTTTTTGCCTTGTCCACGATGCGCATGCGCGTGAAGTGGTCGCGCGCCTAGTTTAGGTATATTTTCTGTTCAAGCAATAAAGCTTTCAGTTGTTAGTAAGCGCTTGTGTTGTTCACTTTCTTGTCCCCGTTTTTTTGCGCTACCTTTACGTCAGTATGGATGAGGATGTCCCAAATTTGCATGAAAACACAGTGCGGAGCCAAGATCTATCAGCAAGTGTGACTGAAACGAATACACGATGGCATGTCATGTAACTACTTTTGTAGCGCAGGTACCTGTTCAATATTTTCCTTCACCTATTTCAGAATGCATCATGGGAGTGACGCCTGAAGTCAAGGATTCTGTACCGGATGAATGCGTGCAGTATTTTGATCAGAACTGCGGTCCGAATAGGTACACGCTCTACAGCAAAGAGGAATGCGCATAAAGAACCTTGTGGACTTCTCGTTAGCTGCGCCACTTTACGTATTGGCAACTGCTACTCAGCTGTATAGCACAGTAAATAAAACATCCAGTCGGCTGTTTCTGTTCTCCGATACTGAAAGTAGTATTTTGCAGTAAACCTCGTCGCCATAGTGTGCAGTTGCAGTAAACGAGCACTTGGCAACCATCGAGCGCATTGCAGTGGTGTATGGGCGCTGCTAAAGAATTAGTTTGCAGAAATTGTCGTCCATCTCGCCCAGCTTTTCCTTTCGTCGTGGCATCGCAACGCTATGTGATCAACTAGTGGTGTAACAACGACATCGCTCCTGTACCTGTGCCCTCATCGATGTTTCACAACAAAAAAGAGAGAAGATAGGAGAACAAGAAAGTAAGAACAACAGGGCATGATAAAGCAACGCATTTAAAACAAGAAATATAGTACGAAAATGAGCGTAAAGACTATTCACGTACAACAAAGCACAACGTAGGCAGAAAAGACGTACGAGGAGAAAGTGAGTTGTACAGAGTGTGAAACATAACAGCGAAAAGTTTGGAACGAACAAGTTCCAGCCTATAGGAAATGGTTTAGTCATTGCTTTCTATTCAGTTGCTCCCTTCGAAGTCGTGCATCTAGTGTCTAGATTTTGCGCAGGACAACGTCTTTTACAGTGGCTCTTCAATAGTGTACAGCTGCGGCGGCGTTGATACCACGAAGAGAAAAACGGGCATATTAATGCATTGCCGGAACAGCAGGAACCTACCCCAGAAAAAAACTTTTATCGCCTTTGATTATGGACCTGCATACCGCAGTGGGAGGCTCCGTTTATGGCCAGTAGAAAGAAGTCATCGTTATAAAGGAGCAGTGATCGAAAAATTTTGCATGTTGTTCTAAGTGTGGAGCACTTTAGGAGGCCAAGCTGTCGTATTATGTCGTCGTCGCTTGGCGTAACGCAGGCAAAACCACATATATCACAGCCATCTGTTGGGCTCGCTCGCGCCAAAGAGAAGTCTTCTTCCTCTTGTTATTCAAGAGCTTTGATAATGAGTTTAACACAGGCAAAACCACATATATCAGAACCGTCTGTAGCATAATGAACACGCGCTCCCGCCAAAGAAAGTATTCTTCCTCTTGATCTTCGAGCGCCTTGAGGATAATATTGTCACGGGCTCAGATTAAGTGAGGATTAAGTCAGATTAAGTGATATTAAGTGAGGAGCACTTTAAATAAAACCACGGGTAAAATTGAAAAAAAAAGAAGCAAGCGAGAAAGAGAACGGAAGAAAGGGAAACAATAGGAAGAAAATAGAAATAAGTTGAAGTAAAGAGAAGAAAAGACCGAAAAAAACAACAACTGCAAAATACAAAAAAGAAAGAAAGAGAGGAGGAAAGAAAGAGAAAACCGAAGAGAAGCAAGGAAGGCTGACAGGAAAATCTTGAGCGCAAAAACAAGACATTCTTGAGAACGAGAGAGACAGGACGAGCGCGCGTTCTGTCCATCTAGTTCTCAAGAATGTCTTGTTTTTGCGCTCAAAAATTTTCCGTTAGCTATGCACCATCTCGCTGAATTTCGAGTTTTGTTAAAAGAAGGCTGCCCAGCTCTGCACTTTCTCCAGGCTTGGCACGCTTAGGGCGAAGCTGCCTTACTTTTTTTTTCTGTTGCTTTTAGTAGCAATCTTGCGACCTACTTATCCCAACTGGAAACCTCGTTTGCGATGGTTAAATATACGGAGATGTATTCATAGCACCTAGGCGCAGTGTGGATTGCAGAGAGCGCCGAGATAGTTGGGACTAAGTAGGAATGGTTGATTAACTTTTTAATTGCTTAATCATAAATCGCTCGTAGATTTAGCCGTTAATTGATTACTTGCTATCAATAGTGTTTTTTCGTCGATTAAATGAGTTATCGACATTTTTGGGAGGCGCTTTCAGAGACTCAAATACAGCTTATAATCCTGCAAGTCGGTTCTGCGCAATTCCGCAAGGTGGCGAAAGGGTTAGGAAGAGAAAATTGCAACCGCCCGATTTCCCTCCCTTGGCGTTTATAATCACGTAGCAGCCGAGTGTTTGTTAGGTAGCTAGAATAAAGATGAAAAACATAACTCCCTAACGGTATAATAAAATGCGCAAGTGCCTTTGTTAAGCACTACATATAATCGGTGCTAATGACATGTGAAGGGACGAAGAACATATGACGTAAAATCAAACAAGGCCGAAATTCAGGGAATGATCAATATGCCAAGTTTTGAAAAAAATGTTGCAGTGGCTTAGCTCGGCTATGCCAGGATATACGTAGCGTTAGCAAAGGTTCAGCTGGTTATTCTTAGCTTTCCTGATTGTTCAGATTGTCTAGGATTAGCTTGATTATCATGCTTACTGCTGCTCCAATGACACACAAACACGGTATACGTATTATGTGTCACATGTATATTTTTGCTCAACGTCAGGTTGCTTCTCTATTGCCACAAAGACGCCTTGGTGATCAGTGAAGTAACACGCTGCCGTCTCTATGGCCCCAACACAGTATTATGTTCATTCTTCCTACCCTCAACCGCTAATTGCCAGGCAACTACTTCGGGATCCGATGAGTCACGCTTCTCCGCTCTTCTGCGCCGTTGAGCAGTATTTGCGCTCTCCTTCTCCATGGCTATACCACACTGGCAAACGCCAGTCAGAAGCGCAGCGGCTCCAGCGCAGTGTCAGACGGCGACTTCACAGTGAAGGCGAATAGCTGCGCGCGCGCGCCGGCGCCAGTGCGTCTACCACGGCTACGACGTCACTCCTCTGGAATGCGCAGACCGGCGGCGGTGAGTTGCGCGCGGCGGCGGCGGAGTGCGCGGGAGATGCCAGCTCTGGTGCGCCAGCTGTGTGACATCACTGATCCTCGCGCATGCGCAGCACGGCTCTTGATGTGCCGCGCGAAACGGGTTTGGCTAGGCCAGTGTAGCTAATGCTACAAAATAAAATTGAAGGACACTTTGTACATTCCAAAGTGTGTTCGGCGAAAGCGTGTGGCCATTCCACTGATTATGCCATGTCTTTTTTCTTTTACACTCTCAGTGGCATAAGACAGAAACCTAATGGGTGCGTGTTTTCTTCTTTAATTTTTTTACCGCGAATCGCAGCGAGACGCGAGACTCATCTTCCTCCGTTCGCATGCGTTAGTATTTTCTCGCGCTTTGCGCATCGTGCAAACGCCATCCGCGTTCCAGCTTTAAAGTTGACGGACCCTTTGTAAATTCGAAAGTGTATTCCGTGAACGCCTGGGTCCATTGAGACGGCGTCGGTCAGAATGATTGCAAACTCTGGTCACAGCGACGCTACGCAAGCAAAGCGCGAGCGCTATAGAGTCCGACGCGACCGGCGTCCGTCTGCGCATCCCGGCGGCCACCTGGCTCAGTGCCAGAGCTCGGATGGACGGACGGACGGACATGGACGGATGAACGGACGGACGGACAGACGGATGAACGGACGGACGGACGGACGGACGGACAGACAGACAGACAGACAGACAGACGGACGGACGGACGCCGGACGAAGGTCGGACGGACACCGGACGGACGTGAGCATGAGACATTAAAGACTTTCGTCTTAAAGATTACACCATCCACCGCTAAAGGCAACCATGTGTAGATGCGAAGCAGCGGGCGCTAACGCTTACACTGGCGGCGGCGTTGACGCTGGCGCTCATCGCAGCGTTGCGCAGGAGAGAAAACTGGCGAGGCGCAAAGCAGGCAGTGATGGAACAGTGTTTCCTACTGGAACATCCCAATCGCTGCTGGGCAATGAGAGACAGAAGACTCGGACTGGACACAGAGACCCGCAGTTCGCTTTTAGTTAACGCGCACGCTGCGAATTTTTCATCGTTCGGCAACGCACAGGAGAAATCTCCCACCGGCACCACCTTGCAGGTCAAGATCCATTGCCATATATACGGGGTGGCCAGTGAACGGTTGTGCAGCGCGAGCAGTCGGTTTTTTCAACCAAGAAACTCGCTAGCAGACGCTGCCTGCGTCGGCGTTGCGTGGCGAGAGAGGGGGGAGCGTAGGAGAGGAGAGAGAGGGGGGGAGGAGACGCGCATGCGCATTGGGGATGTGGTTGCCGCGGGGAGGGGATGCCTAGAGGAGAGAGATGGGGGGAGGGGACGCGCATGCGCAGTGAGGGTGTAGACGCCGCGGGGAGGGATGCCTAGAGGAGAGAGAGGGGGAAGCGTAGGAGAGGGAGGGGCAGGGGACGCGCATGCGCAATGGGGGTGTTAGCGCCGCGGGAGGGATGCCTAGAGGAGAGAGGGGGGAGGGGACGCGCATGCGCAATGGGTGTGTAAACGCCGCGGGCGGGAGGGATGCCTAGAGGAAAGAGAGGGGAAGCACAGCAGAGGAGGTGCGTGGGGAGGGTTTGCGCATGTGCAGTAAGGGTGGTCGCCGGACGGACGGACCGCCGGACGGACGGACGGACGGACGGACGCCGGACGGACACCGGACGGACGTGAGCATGAGACATTAAAGGCTTTCGCCTTAAAAGAATCGCAGAACAGGGAGCTTTGCTGGAATCTTGAGGAGTATCGAATTCCGCTAGAAACCCTTTTGTCACTCATGACACTTATGAATGCATATGTCGAGGTTGAGTGCTAAGAAACGATGCAAAGCTACTAAAGCAAGAAGACTCGGCGCTGAAACTTTCTCGCGTCTCACGTCGTTGTGGCCCGTTCCGAGCCGCTATATTGTTCAGGGGGCTGGAATTATGCATGCAGCAATATTAACGCGATATTGTTGAAGACCTCGTTTCGCAGAAATTCCGGCGTCATCGCTTGTAAGCGAAAAAATCAGCATTGTCCGAGAGCTTAAAGTGAGAAAGATGCAATTAAAATAAATAATAAAAACGTTTGTTTCGAGTGAGAAGCGAATCCAGGCCTTCTGCGTGGCAACCAGGTGTTTTACCACTGAGCCATGCAATTGCTCAAAGCTGCGGTAGAAAAGAAAAAAAAAACACTACGATTGTCATGTTATGGGAGGAGTACATTTATCGCAATGTAATTTTACGTTGTAGAAGCGTTGAATCGCGGCAGGCGTCAAAACATGTGAATTGCTCAACGAGTGGGTGTTTTAAAGGTCCGCGCATTATAAAGTGCTCAGGCATATTTAATTATCATCAGCATCAAAAACATCAACAAAGTGAGCAGCTGCGCAGCTTCACGTGTTGCCTAAGGGACATGTACTGGACCCTTCGCTGATTGGCAAAAGGAAGAATTATGGCGTAGTGGGCACATCGGAACTGTACTTGCAGTAGGCATACCCGAATAGTTTGAAACGGCCAATGTGTTGCGCACAGACGTTCGTTTCCTTACCGCGGGGTTGAGGAATCCTTCGGGAACCGAAGGTAAAGGCGATTCGCATGGGGCCATAGTATGCTATCGCGTTCAACTCTTGAAGGCAAAGCTCAAGCGTCCTCCAAGCTTTGGCCCCTAGGGCGACCACTGGAGAGACCAGCGCTATTGTCGCTGTGACTTAGTAGACATCACGTGGCCCACCTTAGCCGTCGCCCGCACAGCGCACTTGCTTTCCTCCTCAAGGCAGTTAGTTTCTAGCTATTGCAGCATGGTTTGGTGCCGCATTGGCGGACTTATTCGAGCGAGCCCAGAGTGAATGAGCCATTCACTCTGGGCGAGTAAATGTACAGGAGACGTACGAGTACTTTCAGTTATAGTTTAAACGGTTAATCTCATGATAGCTCACCTTTTACGCGGGTGGCCTCTTCAAATCTGTCGCCCACAGCGTCGCGTGCACATACTCCGACGAGTGCGGACGACGCGGCGATGTCGCCCTTTGGGTCACTAAAACCCTACTTACGTGCTCCTCAGGTTATCTTGCAGTTAAGGCGCACACGCACAACGCTTGCAACACGAAAACAACCAAGGATAAACAAGTTCCACTCCTGACACGTCGAACACGTCGCAAACGGTGTCACGTTATGCAGCTTTTTACGTCACGGAGAGATTCAGGCAGATGACGCCAGAAATCTCTCCGAGGCCAATATCAATCTATAAGCTTTACGTCTGGTGGATATACGCCTGACGCGATTATACTCTTCTGCCACACAATATTAATTTTGATAACGCGTTTCCTCACCACAAATGGCGCTTGTATAGCGTCTTTTTCCAAAAAAAAAGAAAAACCTTGAGGCAACTTGAGCTTTGCTTCGGATCTGTTAGCCTCGCTTCGCTTCTCGTTGGACACATCAACCATGCCGCAAAGAAAGGAACGTCTACATGACTAACATTGGTCGTTTAAAACTATTCTACAATACCTACTGCTAGTACAGCTGCGAAGTGCCCAGTACGCCATAATTCTTTTGGCGAATCAGTGAAGGGCCCACTGCACGTCCGTAAGTTACCAGGCGAACGAATGTAACTGGTCACTTTGTTAAAGGGCCCTGCAACACTTTTACAAATAGCCATCAAATGGATTTACTAAAGGAGCTCATTGCCTCAGGAATTCACCGCCGCAAAAATTTTTAGAATCCGTTCAGTACGAGCGGAGTTGCAAAGATTTGTCGCACGCTGCAATTGCATTCTCTCTTCTCTCGTCCCGACGAAAGCGCTAAAAGCTAAGCAGGGAGGTATGCACGGGGAAAGAAAATATGTCATGCGCGCCTCGTGACCTTGAGCACCTTTTCTCCTTTTTTTTTTCTTCGAATGTGCGGCTTTTCCTTGCAATCGCGCGCCCTCGCGTGGACAAGGCGCGGCCTCCCACGGCGGCCCCATTAACGACCGAGCGCGCCATGCTCAAATCAGCCAATGGCTGATACAATGGCTGTGACGAGTGATTTTTGAGCTTGTAGCGTCATTTGTCGAGAGAAGAGAAGGCAATTTTTAGCTGACTTTGAGAATTTGTGAATTCCATGCCACGTGCTGCGCTATAATATTTGGCTCGCGTGTTCTCGGGAGCCTCGGCTACTGATCGGCAACATTTTCTGACCATGATCAAAAAGTGTTCCAGGGCCCCTTTAATGCTCTTGCTGATGGTGATGGTTAAATGTGTGTGAGTGCTTTGTAATGGGTGGCCCTTTAAACTCCTTTCTCTTTGTGCAATTCACATGTGTTGACGCGTTGCGTGATTCTACGCTTCTGCCACGCAACGTTAGATGCATTAAGGAGACTCCTCACCTTTTACGACAATCATATAGGGTGCTTTTCGGAAGCAGTTCGAAGCAATGGCATGGCCCAGTGGAGGAGCACCTGCTTGCCACGCAGAAGGCCTGGGCTCCATTCCCACTCGAACCTAACTTTTAACAGTGAAACGTTCTAAGCTATCGATAACTTGTGCTCCGTCGTGCAAACTGTTGTTCGTCACATACTTGGCACAACCCACCTCGGGGGATAGGCCATCAATCGGAGAGTGCCTCGCTTAAGAATTTATTCACTTGCTGAAGGAACGCGTTGAGAAATGATCATCAGGTGGGTATGCGCCACAGGTTGCATTTGGTTTGGTTTTAGACATGTAATATAATGCTTCACTGAACCTCGCGCAAGCTTCCAAACATTGACCAAAACACTGAGAGGTTTAATTTGTATACGTCACTCTCAATGCACAGCTGGTCAGGCGCGACTCGGCGCGCCCGGCTGTGTCGCTCCGTCCGGGCAAATGGGAATCCTGCGCCTTTGCTGATGATTTCAGGTTATGCAAATCGACTCTTGACGCTTTGATGTGTCTCTTCTACCTGCGGGGCTGAACGTTGCGGCAAGATTTTGTGCGATAATGAGCTGCAATATATATCTCTGGTTCGATCTCGTTGAGTCTAAATTGTTCACTGATAACATCGCCCAAGTGAAATCGCGCTGCAGTCCCAGCGATGAACAAAAAGCTGCAAGCAAGCCAAAAATTATTTTTTAACGGAGCCATCGTAACTTCGGAAGGCGTCGAGTCCTTGGTGTCAAAGCACGCAGGCACGCGCGAGTGACCTCAGTGCAGCAAATATGAACACCGAGTAAACATAAATAAAATTGTAATAAAATATGCGTATGTTGGACTTTAAGTCTGGTGCCCATTCCCGCTGGGCTAACCTTTACGTGAATGGCGCTTGCCTGATCAGGCGAAATAGAATGCCTTTAAAGAATGTCCCGCGCTCAGTGATGCGCACTCCGACGCTTGAAGAGCTCCCACTACGCTATGGGTGGTCATGAGGGCGCCGTCGAAATGTCAGTGCACGTTTAAGAACACGAGATGGTCAAATTTTCTGGAGCCCTCCACTACGGCGTCTCTCATAATCATGTCGTCGTTTTGGGACGTAACATCTGAATTATTATTATTATTAAGGTGCCGTTGAATTGAATGTGGGTGTGGATCGATATTTCAAGAGGGACTGCTGTCCACATAGTCCCTGACAATCGTCCTTAAATGGTTGCTGCTCCCCTAGTTTTTACTGCAGCAGTTCTAAACTAGACCACTTTAGTGTTAGCCAACTTGTTCAAACACTTCGGAAGATGACGTGCTGTCCGCTGTTTATAAGGACGGTGACAAGGAAACAAGACACGAACGACGACAAGAGTGACCGTAAGTGTCGCCCGTGTCATCGTTGGTGTTTTTTATTAGGATAGCGATTATATGGATAGTCTCGACGGATTTTTGCCGTCGCCGTCATGTCCCGTATAAAGCCGAAATTGATGAGATCCCCCAGCGCATCGTACGTTCTACTCGCTGGTAATAGCGCTCGAGCGTGGGCGATGAACGTGGCTGAAGCGGAGATCTCCGGCCCATCTCCGCGGCTGCGAGGCGCCTGCCATAACATCCCCCGCCTGATAGACCGGCCGTCTAATGCTCAAGCAGAGAGAAAACGCCCCGCTCGTCTTTAACGAGTGTAAAAAGACGCGAGGGGGGGGGGGGGGTTGGTCTCTGGAGCAGCAACTGCGACCTTTGATTTTACGAGCGCGGTCATCGATGGCGCGCGCGTTATCTCGCTATCTCGGCAGCCGTCAGCGGGCGGCTCGCGTACCCTTCTACGTGCTGCGCTCTCAACGCGAAGATAATGCGCGAAGAGTGTCCCTGGAGCGGCCGTATTCTCTTAAACCAGCGTTTTGTAGAGTTGCGTGAGATCGGATCCAAAAGAGTTAGCTGCCAGCCTCACTTCGTACAACATTGCACTTTGTTGCTATCGCATTCATTGCTTCACCCTTGCGGCGAAACTGTGACTTTTTTTCGATGCGATGCAGCTTATGGCGGAGTTCAATCCGGTGTGCGGCGTGACCACCCTTACTGTGCATGCACAAACCCTCTCCACACACCAGCTAACATCTGTGGCTGCGCCGTAGCCAACCTCCCTCTCCCCACATTCCTCCTCTTCGTTTAGATAAAAGGCTCGCGTTAGGTCGTACACACTCTCAGTCACTGCGCCGGCTGCGCCGCACGGTGTTAACGTAGACACTAGGTGTCTACGTTAACAACAACACAAGAACATTAACACAACACAAACGATAACACTAAATACGCAACATTAACGGAAACACCTAGTCAAGCCGATGCAAACGCGGTGTGCACCCCCCCCATGCTGCTTCGCATCGCCTCATGGTCCCCTTTAGCGGGAGATGGTGTAATTTTTTCTATCTAGCAGTCCCTCATTAGCGGTGAACATGTCATGAAGTAATTCCCACTCGGGGAAATTTAAGCTCCCACATTGACGCAGTTCGCTAACAGCTCACTGAATTTGTTTCTGCTGTGGCAGCGACTTCTTGGACAGCGCGCCCACGCACGTGACGCGCGCTTTCGTATAATGTGATTGCATGCACCATCCTTGCCGAATAGACTTGAGATATCCACAATATATAAGTAATTTCGTGTTCTACATGAGGTACAACGCTTCGAGCCGTGGCCTCCAGAAAACTATGGAGAAAAATGTATTCTTACTTTCTCATCAGAACGACAGCACACTGTCCCCCCGATCAGTGCGGACGGTCCCGAGTCCCAAGCCCGTCTTTTTTCATGGTTTAGCACTGTGTTAACATCGTAACTATTTTAATATTATTGTTCTTACTTTTTGCGTGATCCAGGGATAGTGGACCGGCGGCTAACGCCAAGAGTGCTCAAACCCTAACTATTTTTATTCTCGGGAATGCCGCTGCGGCCATGACCCGCGCGCTGCAACTTATATAGTAGATTGCCACACTTTGATTCCTGGCTTGAAAAGAACGAAAGAGTGCGCCGACGCTCGCATATACGTAGAAGGAGCCGTCGTCAAAATGATGGTACAGTTGTGAATTATTCTGAGCGCTAAACGATGCGACAATGAAATACAATGCACAAGCGTAGACTAAAAAAAAAAACATTTTTTTATACCGAGAACATACATACGAAAGGGCGATGCGCACACGCCACAATCCGTCCATTGCGAAGGCACGTGGAAGAAGCATCGAGCAACCGCAGAGCGCGCACGTGTGACACATAATCAAACGGTCAAGCCTTTCAGGTAATGAAGCTATTTTTCAATTAGGCTGAGTGAGGGAATGATTCCGCACGTGGGTCCTCTCCTCTGCATCGCTATTGCTTCAACGATCAAAATCTGGTTGTTAGTCAGCCCCTCCGTAACGTTTTTACTTGTCCCGTCGTTTGGCGTTCCTCAGAGAGAGAAAGATATAGGAAAGGCAGAATAACAAACAAGCATACTAACACCAGAATACCACACACCATTTCCCACCAGCGGTAAATGGTGGATATTGTCACGTGGGTATGACGTCGACGAAGGCAGCAGGCGACGTGTCCAAGATGAAACTGTTTATTAGGCCGAACTTGTGGCCGGTAAACAGAAAGTAAGATTACAGCAATACACGCTGGCACTGATAGCGGCGAGCAGAGCGTCGGCCGTCGATCAACTGGCAAGCGGTGAAGCGCGTCGGCATTTATACGTGCGTCATAGAATATTCCAGTCTTATCACTCGTTGTCGCACAAGCTCTGGAATAAGCTCGAGTGTTCGCGTCTTGCGCGCAATCTTAACAAAACGATCTACAGTAATCGCGAAGCTTCTAGAACAGTCAGGCGCGGTTTGCGCTGAGCATTGCTGACAGACTTTCAGGGCGAAGAACCGAATAGAGCAAAGTGAAAATAAGAAACGCGCGTGGCAATATTAATCAGTCGCCGTTAGTATGCGTTGCGGCAGAGCGACTAAACTCGTCGCGCCGCTGAGCAAGGGGTCGCAGGTTCGAATGCCAAGTCGTGCGCTCCGGAAAATCTTTCTTGCGAACTATTCTTCTTTGTGTGTTTTTTATATATGTATACTGAGCAATACAAGATGGAACACTGAAATTTCCTTTTAAAGGTCATCGCGGCTCAACGCAGCTGGCAAGCGCAAAAGTGTTCATGACGTTAAATGCTCAAACGGAAACGTATCTCTCGCAATTCCATGCATCACATTCATATCAGCACATTATGAGTAAATATTGAATAAACCCGAATTCGGCGTCCCAGCTGATATTGGTTGCGATAATGCTTGCAAAGTTATGATGCGTCCGTTGTTGCAACGGACGCATCATAATGCCTGGGAAGATATGGCGATGGAATATTGCGCTCTGAACTTGATAGGTCTTTTTCACCGCAGTTGCATAACTATATGTATATACAAAGTACGAGAGCGGGTGGCACCTCAAGAAGACTTCGTATGTAGCTATATATATATATATCGGATATCTGCTCAGTTTTTTTTCTTTGCCTATTCTAGAATGCATGATGGGAGTGACGACGACAGAGTTCAAGGATTCTGTACCAGAAGAATGTGTGCAGCAGTTTGATCAGCACTGCGGTCCGGAGAGGTACACGCTCCACAGCAAAGAGGAATGTGCCTAAGGAACTTCGTTAATCGTTCGTTTGCTTCGCCATTTCACGTACAGCCCGTGGCTGCTGATCTGTATAGGATGGCGAATAAAACGATCATGCGTCTGTTTCCTTGCAGTGATACTGAAATTACTGAAGTAGTAGCGGTTTCAAACCTCGCCGCCGTCGCGCTCACGTATAGTAAAAACACCTGGCATCCATGAGACCTTTGGCAATGCATGCCTTGAGCGCATTCCTTGAGCGCATTACATCGGTGAATGGCCGCTATTAAATAATTTTTTGCTGCAAACATCCTCAGTCTAATTCAGTTTATCCATCTTTGTCACATCGCAGCTATATGTCATTACCAATGACGTCACTAACGACGTCGCAGGTTTTAACCGCGCGCTCATCACCAGAGGTCGATGACGCAAACTAAGTAAGCTACGTAGTTATGTTAGCTTGAAAGCGGTGGTAGTTGTCGCGGCGCATGCTTGACGCGCCTCATCGCAGCATGTTGTAGCGGACTCGAACAGAGAAAGCCTTATCCCTAGCCTACATCAATCAATCAATCAATCAATCAATCAATCAATCAATCAATCAATCAATCAATCAATCAATCAATCAATCAATCAATCAATCAATCAATCAATCAATCAATCAATAAGCGTGCCAAACCTCAGATCATAGTGTGCAGACGCACGCATCAAGTAAAAATTTACAAGAGAACGTAAAATGAAGCCCGTCTAGAGGAGGGAGAAAATAGAAACAGGAAAAAAAAAGGAAAATATGGGAACAAGATTTTAAGAAAAACCAAGTACAATGCATCACAAAACAAGAAATATAGAAGGGCAATGATGATAAAGACTGTTCACGTGCAACAAAGCACAACGGAAGCCGAAAATACAGGCGAAGAGAAAATGGCTTCTACAGTGTGCGAAACTTAATGCGCAAAGCTAGGAAAACAAACAAAGAGACAAATATGGTTAGTGCCTACGTCATACGAATCGGTATAACACGAAAATGAAATGCTTCCTCACCGAGGTAGTTGAATATTTCTTGTATATTGATGTACGATAGCTTGCGCAATGTCTATTGATGTTTGGTAGCTATAGCACCGCTTGACGTTAGTGCAACCACGTTGGCGCCTGTTGGTACATCTCCATCCCGACGACTAACGTCTACGATCATGATTAAACCGTTGTGGTAGCTGTAGTAGTTAACATTCACCTGGACACAGCGGCTGATTGCGTCAGATGGTGAAAGCTGGTGTCAACATGCACATATTAAACACTGGTACTTGATATGCACTCTTTCAAAGCGTCGTCATTTGAGAAGAAAAAAAAAAAGCGAGGTGTGCGCTTCCCAGTACGACGCCTCCTGAGGTGTTGCCCAGTAATAGGTTAAACCTACGCCTGTGCTCATGACTACATTACCACATAGCGCTTCACGAACGCGAGAGGCAGAGTGCGGTGCTTGGTCCGCGAACACGCGAAGACGTTCCGCCTTGCGCTGGCGTGTCTCTTTCTGCACCAAAGCACTCATTTGCGCTACATTCGCCCGTCGACGTCGTTGCGTTTGTGCGGCGCTTGTTGAAGCCGTTTTATTAATCGGTGCCACTGCACTCGAAGCAGCAGAAGGAGGAAAAACACCGTTGGTCCTTTTGGAAGCTGCTCTAAGCTGGCGAGGAGGCGTCGCATGAAAACATGACACGAAAGGCAAATCACGTAGCTCCGTCCCCACCGAATCGAGTCAATACATACGCCGCGTTTCACCGATCATAGAGTTTCCTACGAAAATTCAGCAGATCCCACGTACCATGGGAACCGATGTTATGCGAAGCATCTGGCGGGGAGGTGACTATGGCGTAATTTTTGTATTGAGCGAGACGTTACGTAATGACGCTAAAGATGTGCGCCAGTGTTATACTCCCGTATAGTATATGTTGAAGAGTCGCATGTGTTATATAACCAGTTTACAATTGCGTAAAGGTGACAAGAGCAACACTGGTATTACGAACACCAGAAGCGGTAAGCTGATATGTAGTGATTATACCTGTCCGGTATCACGGAGAACGCACGCACGTTTCACGATTCCGTGTGCATGCGTGGAAGGCGTTCTTGACAGCTAGTTCTTGAAAAAGGTGATCATCGCCGTGATGAGTGATCACCAGCAGCTGGACAGGACTTGTTATCGGATTCGTTTGTGGTCGCGTCGACGAGGGGTCTATGAAGTACAGTACAGCTGTTAAAAATCGTGGATGCCTCTGACGAAGAAATGATCTATGATGCCTCCTGTCCTGGACGTGGGACGAGGTTTTGTGATGCCCTGTCTACATCTAAAACGTCTTTCTCAAGTGTAAGAACCAGGCGTTGTTGGATCTTGATAAATCAATGTTGAAGTTACCGGCAGTGATGATGGCCATGGTCCTCTCGGCAGAGCTATTGAGAAACCATTGACACCGCTTATTGCGTAATCGATGAGGTACCTCGATAAGAACCTCTGTACGGACTCCTTTTACCCTCGGGGGCTCAAGTAAATGGTGGCGAGCTCTGTGCCTTTGTTATTGTGAATAATATGCTCCACGCTTACGCCATTGATTCGGGTGCCTGACTGTGTGTTCGGTGTCTGGCGGCCGGCGAAGTGTGATGCTGCCTACGTGAAGATTGCGCATCACCGTGTTCTTATATACGGCCACGCCACCGAATCTGCAATGAAGACGCTTGCTGTGGACGACACATCAGAATCACCTGACTGCAGTGGGCTCATCGCTCCAGGTTTCAGAAAGTGCTAACACGCCAGTTTCTGTGAGCACAGTGCATTTTTCGAGGTTGTGCACGTGCGCGTGCACAGACTGTACGTTGAGAGCGGCGAGCGTGAGGGGACTGTTGTGGTTGTGGCACCAAACGAATGTGGTAGCCCGGTCCAAGACAGTGTATAAAGGCCTGTTCGCTAACCCAGTCATTTCGTCGACAAACTATATGTCGATAAAGCCGGTGACATGTCGGAAGCTGAAGTTAGCCTTCCAAAGCGAAAGCTTTACCGGCCTAGTCGAGCGAGTTTTGCTGTGTATATCCATTAACTCTTACCCCTAACTCTTCCCAGTATTTGATAACAGTGAATAGCATTTCAAGCGACCCAGAGCACGGTCGAATGACGAGTTCCAGCTTGCACAAAGTTGCTTTCTTTGTGTTTCTTCTTTTCCGCTTTTTTCTGAACTTTTTTCTCTCTCTTTATTTCTATTCATTTCTTCCTCTTTCTTTATTTAATTCTTTCTCTTTCTTGCTCTTTCTATTCTCTTCCTATTTGTTTTATTTGTTTCTCACTCTATTTCTCGCTTACTTTTTTTTCATATTTTTATACATGGTTTTGCCTGCGTTACACCAAGCGACCACAGCATATGATACCACACGACAGCTCGGGCCCCTAAAGTGTTCCGCACTTATCATCATCAAGGCGCTCGAAGAACAAGAGGAAGAAGACTTCTCCATGGCGCGAGCGGGCGCTCAGTATGCTACAGATGGCTATGCTATTCGTGGTTTTGCCTTCGTTCCGCCGAGCTACGACAGCATGCAACAGACCGGGCCCTTAAAGTGCTCCGCACTTCCAAGCGTCTGCTGTTTCAGACAACTCATTCAATTATTTTCACTGATTATCCTGACAGTTAATTGGGCCTTATCTTCAGCAAACTTATGTTGTGATATAACATGAATCAAATATAAATAACTCTGAACATGAACCCTAACCATCGATTTCGCAGCAGTTTTACTTTTTACAACACATTTTCTAAATATTCAGTAAATGGAAAGCACGTGCTCGACCGGAACGGCTTGGAAGGGAAGCAAGATTGCCACTCGTTGCTCATGAAACTGATCATTAGGAACGAGTTTCACAAGGCCTACATATTGCCACGTGCGCTCAGTTACCACGACTACACCGTGCAGAGTTCGCGGCCGCTATTACTCAGCTGTAACTCAGAATGATGGGCAAGAATGACAGCCTGTTGTTTTCGGCTTCGAATATTATCCCTAATAATAGCCACATGTGACATTCTACCGTATTCCGCGGTAATAGAAATACTGACACTAATGAGTAAAGCCTCTATGGCGCCGTCGCATGAATCGGCGATGTGTATAAATAGAACGATAGCTTGCGGCTGTCAGCTACTCGCCGCATCCAGAACTTCACAATGGTCCTGTACATTGCCTCCTTACTTTTTCTTGCCGTCACGGCTTCTACTGCTCAGGACACTGGTGTGCCGGTAAGTACGACAATTAGCATTTGGAAATGAACTAATATAAAGAATGACGCGGCACGATAAGCTAAACTTGCGTGTCCCGAAACACTTGACACCTCGGAGATATATTCTCTGTAGGAATGGGCTTACGACTGCCTTGTTGGAGGATCAGATCGAACGCGCCACGGTCAGGAAAAGTGCCTTAACAATCGAAGAAAGCGTGTATTCGTCGTTCGATATGTATCGCGACAGCTAGATCTCTAAATCGCTATGGGATGAGCAGCACAGTGTGTGTTGCCATTTCCATTTCCGTGACTGTTTCGATGTTGCTGCACATGTGATGTCCTTATAAGTACCTGTTGAAAGCAGCCATTACTTAGCATCCGGATATCATTGTTACTACCAGAGTGGACTTTGCATGAATGGACACATAATTTCTTGAATAAGCAATAATGATGGACCCCTGCAACCGGAAGTGAGGAATTTGCATACACGCAAAAAAACGTACGTGCCATGTTTCGCAGAAACAAAACATTCTTACACAATAGTATCCTCATTAGGATATGTACAACGCACTTATTGTGAAGCTTCAAACGACGGTAAAAAAAGCTTACACGGTCCCTTTTGCATTCACTTAAGACAACTCGGCGGCGAAAGAAATCTTCTTCTTCCTCTCAGTCTATGTACTCATCTTGCCCCGTCCACCCTTCAAAGCTTTCTTCGCCTGACGTGGTTTTGCACTGCCTCCAAGATCGGAGGCTCCTCACCTGGTTTTCCATTGGCCCCGTGATCGGACCCACCTTTGACCAAGCTACGATGTCATGTGATGACGTCATCATGTGATGTTACGTCGTGTGACGTCACAGTGAAGTCATAAATTTTGGCGATCTGTGACGTCATCTTGATGTCATATGGTGACGTCATCGCGTGATGACGATTCTTTGCATCACTCGTCCCCGACGCCGCGTCACGCTGCCGACGCGGAAAGCCGACGGTCCAATTTCGCGTTTAAGGGGGCCATATGAGGCCTTCCCCTTAGTATAAACTATAAAAGCTATACTGACCGCCGAATAATGCTCGGCAGTGGTCAGGTTGACGCTAAAGCCTGCATGCTTAATAAAACTGACGCGTCCGTAGAGCTTCATATGTTCACGGAGGATGCGGAGGAGAGCTATATTCATCATTATCAGCGCTAAAAATTGTACCTCTTTCAATTTTTTACGGCATTTTATATATGAGACACAGGGTGGCTGTGTACTTTCGCCATGCCAACACCTCTATTTTGCTCTTTAGCTATTCTATCATCATGATGCTTTTAAGATGGGTTTTAAACGAGCTCACTGGAACCGAGATTACTTGAATTGTCGACAACCGCGCTAGGAATGAGACGTAGGGAGAGACACGAACATAGACTAACAAGATATACTTGAAAAGAAACATGAATATATATGCCAGGCATAGGTCGGCAAAACTTTTGGAGCTCATTCAGACTCACTCACGAAACATATTTTGTGCTTAGGGCTCACTCGGACTCAGACTCACCAAAATTTTCCTGAGCCGGACTCACTCGGACTCGCACTCACAAAAATTTTCTTCAACCGGAATCACTCAGACTCAGACTAACCAAAACATTAATCCCGCGGACTCACTCGGACTCAGACTCACGACTCGATCTGAGTCTGAGTGAGTCCGAGTGAGTCGACTCATGAGTCCGTCAGCCTAGAATTAGCTTTTTTGACCGTGGGGTCCATGCGCTTTAACACAAATATCTCACGTAATCGGTGCTCTTCTTGACGCCTTTTGATATAGTACGTTCAAATACGAGTTATGAGTGCTCGCAAACCAGTAAGGCATTTTTATTGAAAGATGACTGCATAAGATATATTTATCAACTTCCCTTGGAAGAATTGGCGGAGGGGAGGGGGGGGGGGGAGCCTTGGCATCCCTCTACGTAATTCGCGCCTCTGATCAATAAATATTTAAGTGGTGTATGAACGACACTGCTTCGGAATAGGCGTGAGTAGACGAGAGTATAAACGTGAATCCAGGTAAGGATTATAGTAATGTTGGAGATGAGTGGAAAGGACCATAGGTCGGCATAAAAAAGTGGAACTCACTCAGACTCACTCAAGGAATATATCTTGCGCTTTGGACACACTCGGACTCAGACTCACCAAAATTTTTCTGAGCCGGACTCACTCGGACTCAGACTCACCAAAATATTACTCACCCGGACTGACTCAGACTCACGGCTTGGTCTGAGTGAGTCCGAGTGAATCGACTCATGAGTGAGTTCGCCGACCTATGATGACAGGTGAGGCGCGAATACACAGAAATACTTCCCTTGTGCGAAACAAAGTCCAGTATTTCTGCGCACCTGGGTTTGGTGATTCCATGTTTTACTTCCAAATGTGGCCTCTCGTTATTCTCCGTCCGGGTCTCCTCTCTGTCGCCCGTTTCCAGCACACATTTCGAGAAATCAGATCTTTCTCCACACATCTCAAGACAGTTGAGAGAGAGAAGAAATGGTAGAGAAGGAAGGGCAGGGAGGTTAACCAGTCCAGGATAACCGGTTTGCTACCCTGCACGCGGGAAGGGGATGGGGGGAGATTGAAAGAGAGAGGGGAAAGAGCGGAAAGAGAGAGAAAGACAGTTGAGTCCGATAAGTGCCAACCAGCTGCCATATCCAAAGGACGGACAAAGAATGTGCTACAAGCTGCAATCTTGAAAATAGCTCACCCCCTTGAAGAACGATTTCAGGTGCCCGAGTTTGTGTGGCGAACATTGAAATTCGCACTTCCTCATGCGGAATGTGAGAATTGCCACACTCGTTGCATTTACCCTTAATATCTTAACATTGGTCGATGGCCCAATGCTTTATGCATGTGTAAAATCATCTTCCAGGTTGCGGAGTCTACGTATGTAATGATCTGCTCGTGCTACAGCAAATATCGACGTAACGCGCTCTGGTACCTTAATCCCAGGAAGGGTAGAGCTGCTATGCCTAAGGGTACGGGTTCTGATTCCCGGCCGCGGAGCCGCGTATCCATGGGCACGGAATGCAAAAGTAAAACAGAATTGCAAATAACAACAGCATCAATAACAGCAACGACAACAACACTGGTGTGCTTGCATTCAGGTGCACCAAAAAATCCAGACGGTCAAAATTAACCCGCAGTCTGTAGATTTTTTTCTCACATCAGTAAATTAACTCTTTCACAATACCATTACGCTCGCAATACCAATACACAGTACGCTGGCGTTCACACAATTTGTTTCCATGCTAATAGCCATAGGCATACGCGTGGTGGGGGGGGGGGGGGGGGGGGAGGGCAGGGGGGGGTTACATTCAAGAAAGGAAATGATTTATACAATAAATATATGCTATACAATATCTCTATTCAATGCTTAGTATTGAAAAAAAAAATGCCCCCCACCTCCCCGAAGGAAATCGTGAGGAAATGCGAATGCATTTCGCGCGCGCTTCACTCCATTTATATATGGTGGTTGTGGTTCGAAGAAGGAAAAGGCGCCTAATTTCTGCAGCCCGGTCGGGAGCACGGCGCAGCGCCTTTTTTTTGCTTTTTTTATTTTCTTTTTTTAAATTTTTTTTTCACATATAGCTCCGCCGAGCTCCCGCGATGCGAGCGCCCTCAAGCGTCAGAGCGCGCTCCTCCTCTCCACTCACTCTCTTTTTCATTTAAATTTTTTTTCATATATAGCTCCGCCGAGCTCCCGCGATGCGAGCGCCCTCACGCGTCAGAGCGCGCTCCTCCTCTCCACTCAGAGCGGAGAGAAAACACCTGCCGCGGACAACGCCAACGCCGCACAACGCCGGATGCCCGACATAGCCCGACTATGAAATGCATTCGCATTTAAAATAGTTCAAAAGCTATCTCATTGCCCGCCGCGGTGGAGCAGTGGTTAAGGTGCTCGGCTGCTGACCCTAAGATCGCGGGTTCCATCCCGGCCGCGGCGGTCGCATTTCGATGGAGGCGAAATGATAGAGGCCCGTGTGCTGCGCGATGTCGGTGCCCGTTAAAGAACACCAGATGGTCAAAATTTCCGAAGCCCTCCACTACAGCGTCTCTCATAATCATATCGTGGTTTTGGAACGTAAAACCCCAGATATTATTATTATTAAAAGCTATCTCATTGTTATTGGTAGTTAATAACGGTAGTGCGATTAAAAATCTCAGTTGGTCCAGAGGACGGTTCGCAATTACAGGTTGGCGGAATTTTCGTGTCGCGCGCGTGCATTTTTTTAATGTCCCGCCCTAGTTAGCTGAGAGATATGTAAGCGCCGTCCGAAATTAATACCAGGATTTTCAGGTAGTTCGTTCATCAGTGTTTTAGCGTCTTCGTAAAAAAATTACACCATCTCCCGCTAAAGGGAACCATGTGTAGATGTGAAGCAGCGGGCGCTAACGCTTACACTGGCGGCGGCGTTGACGCTGGCGCTCATCGCAGCGTTGCGCAGGAGAGAAAACTGGGGAGGCGCAAAGCAGGCAGTGATGGAGCAGTGTTTCTTACTGGAACATGCCAATCGCTGCTAATGGGCAATGAGAGACAGAAGACTGCGACTGGACACAGAGACCCGCACTCCGCTTTTAGTTAACGCGCACGCTGCGAATTTTTATTGTTCAACAACGCACAGGAGAAATCTCCCACCGGCACCACCTTGGAGGTCAAGATCCATTGCCATATATACGGGGTGGCCAGTGAACGGTTGTGCACCGCGAGCAGTCGGTTATTAAATGCGAAGCATTTCTTAGCGAACTTCGGTGACTTTGAGCGTATCTATCTATCTATCTATCTATCTAGCCGCCTACGACTTTGTGCTCTCCTGGCCGTATCGTTAATGGCATTTATACCAAAGTTGGTATGGAATAACATGACTCTATGACAAACAGGACTGACTGGTCATATCATGAAAATCATGACTAACTTGTCATGAAAACTATGATTTACACGCCATGACCATAGTGCTCCTGAGGCCGTTTTACTAACTTGATATATCCAAAAATTCATACGACGAGACATTTCGGCATGACCAACATAAATGACAGGTGGAAATATGAAAATCATGACCTGCATGTCATGTACAACATGATTTATATGCCACGCTCATGGCGCGCCGACGGCCGTTTCGCTAGCTTGATGTACACCAAATTTGGTATTGCGTGAGGTGACTGTATGATGAACATAAATGCCAAGTGGTAATACGGAAATCATGACATGTCATGTGCAACATGACTTGCATGCCACGCTCATGACACTCCCGTGGCAGCTTCGCTAGCTTGATATACACCAAGTTTGGTATTGAGGGACGTGACTGTATGACGAGCATAAATGACAGGTGGTAATATAAAAATCATGACCTGCATGTCATATACAACATGATTTACATGCCACGCTCATGGCACGCTGACGGCCGCTTCGCTTGCTTGATATACACCAAATTTGGTATTGCGTGACCTCACTGTATGACGAACATAAATGCCAAGTGGTAATATGGAAATCATGACATGTGCAACATGACTTGCATGCCACGCTCATGGCACTCTTGTGGCCAATTTCGCCAGCTTGATATACACCAAATTTTAAGGTGAAAGCCTTTAATGTCTCATGCTCACGTCCGCTTGTCCGTCCGGTCGTCCGTCCGTCCGTCCGTCCGTCCGTCCCTCCAGCCATGCCCTGGCACAGTGCCAGTTGGGCGCCGGGGCGCACGAACGGACGCCGGTAGCGTTGTACTCTACAGCCATAGGCTTGCGCACGAGGGGGGGCAGGGGGGCGGCCGCCCCCCTCAAATCACCTAAATTAGGGGGGCGCAAAATCTGCCCCTTACATTGACTTAATAGGGAGGGGGGCGCTGCGATGAACCTTCGCCCCCCCCCCCCCCCCCTGAAGGGGAACCCCTGCGCACGCTTATGCCTACAGCGCTCGCGCTTTGCTTGCGTAGCGTCGCTTTGTCCAGCGTCTCTAATCGTGCAAGGAGGGAGACGCGCACATCACGTTCCATTCTGACCGACCCCTTCTCAGTGGGCACAGGCGGTCGAGGAACACACTTTGGAATTAACAGCGTGTCCGTCAATTTAAACGCTGGAACGCGGATGGCGTTTGCACGTTGCGCAGAGCGCGAGAATACGAACGCATGCGAAACGGAGGCAGATTGGTCTCGCGTCTCGCTGCGATTCGAGGCAAAAAATTAAGCGAACATAAGTGGCTGGTGGTCACATGAAAATCTTGGCATGCATGTAATCTACAATGACATTTACCTGCCACGCTCATGGTGCGCTTCCGTCCAGTTCGTTAGCTTGATATGCACCAAAACTGGTATGGCGGGATATGACGATATATCGAATATAAGTGGCAGGTGGTAACATGAAAATCTTGACATACATGTCATCTACATTGCCATTTACATGCCACGCTCATGGTGCGCTTTTGTGTCCAGTTCGCTAGCTTGATATACACCAAAATTTGTATTGCACGACGTGACTGTGTGACGAACACAAATGACGGTCCTAACATGTAAATAATGACATGCATATTATGTACAGCATGATTTGCTCCTTGCTGGCTGCTTCGCATCCCATCGATTCCCATAGTGCGTGGGATCTGCCGGTTTTTTTCAACCAAGAAACTCGCTAGCAGACGCTGCCTGCGTCGGCGTCGCGAGGGGAGAGAGGGGGAGCGTAGGAGAGGAGAGAGAGGGGGGTGACACGCATGCGCAGTGGGAGTGTGAACGCCGTAGGCAGGGATGCGTAGAGGAGAGAGGGGGGGGAGCGTAGGAGAGGAGAGAGAGGGGGGACGCGCACGCGCAGTGGGAGTGTAGACGCCGCGGGCAGGGGTGCCTAGAGGAGAGAGGAGGGGAGGCGCATGCGCAGTGAGGGTGTGGTTGCCGCGGGGAGGGATGCCTAGAGGAGAGAGAGGGGGAGAGGAGGATTTTTATTTTTTTAAAGGGTTTGCGCATGCGCAGTAAGGGTGGGCACGCGGCACACCACCACCACCACCACCACCACCACCACCACCACCACCACCGGATTAAGCTTCGCCATAAGATGCTTCACATCTAAAAAAATGCGATACGTTACACCTTGACTACGCATCTATATGTGGTTTGTTCGCAGGTGACCACAAGCTCCGAACTCACAGACGCGATATCAACAATGAACCACATAGTCGCCATGCACAGCACCGTCGACAGTCCACTGGAGCATTGCCTTAAGGCAGACCTCGCATTGCTTGTGCCGGAAGACCAGGTGGCAATTTACGCTTTCCAACTACACAGTCCTCTTGGCTACATTGAGTACGTAAGCTGTTTTCGTGCTGTCGTTAGCATGCGAAATTCGTTAACATTCAATCAATCAATCAATCAATCAATCAATCAATCAATCAATCAATCAATCAATCAATCAATCAATCAATCAATCAATCAATCTTTATTAGTCGCGTCAAAATTGTAGTACATTGCAGGTGAGTATGCAGGAGGAGGTCCCAAGGTTACAAACCGCAGACGGGACCTCCTATGTGAATACAATGGAAAAACTAAATTATGAACAAGGAATAAGAGCGTTTTTTAAGTGTTACAAGTAACAAGGACATTACCAAATGTTCAGGTTAGCACTTAGCGAATTATATATTGGATTGTTTAAAGTTGATGCGAAGAAGATGGAGAGCTTAATGACATAATTACGTTGGACAAAAAGAGCAATCGTTCCTCGGAAGGAATTCATTTGCACTACTACCACATTTTGATTTAACGACGTGCGTACATCCCCGAAATTAGGTTTAGGTGTGAGTAAAAACACAACAAGGGTTCCAAATTAATCCAAATTTTCGTCATAATCATACCTTGAGTCCGTAAAGCGCTAGAAGAACACAGGCATTGCGGCTTCGAAAACGCAGCACCAGATTGTATAGGATGGCCTGACTATAGCCCAGATGTCTTTATGAATCCGTTGGGGGGGGGGGGGGGGTGCTATCACCCACTATGGAGTCGTTTTCGCCTCATGGCGAACGCGCTTCCGGGGGAAGTCGTAGTTAGCGTGGCTATAGTTTCGCTGATGAGCGAGAGTTGGCGCTGTGGTCGCACGGTGGCGCCAGTAGTGCTGCCTGGCGGGGGCGAAGTCACACTGGTGCATGACGACGAACACTCGGGATCTTTGAGGTCTGGCGGCGTGCGTGGACCGACGTCTCTCGCAATGGGTCCGTGGGGGGCAATTCCACAGCTCGTTTCCAGCGGGCCCCGTCGGACGTCGGCGACGCCGCATTCGCGGTACATTGTATGTGTCATGTTGTTTTGTTTGTTATGTTTGCTGCGTGTTGTATTGGCATTATGTATCTAGCTATTTGTCGTATTACTAGCTATGTACAATATTCTTCTGGTGAGTTCGCCACGATGCAAAAGTGTTTAATAAATGCAGACGTCTTTTTTTGCTCGACGGCGTGACTGAGTCCGTGAGTTTAATGAGCGCGGCTCATTTCAGACCCCACTCTATCCGTATTGCTTGAAACAACGTAATCTATCCAGCTCATCGTGCTTCACACCGCATCCACCCCGAAGCCGTTTGTCTTCGAAGGTCTCATGTCGTACGAGAACATTTCAGCAGCCCGTTTTCCTGCGCACGTCTGACCACTAGGGAGCTTTCCCAGCTCACATTAACTGTTTGCTGGCCATTGCATGCCGTATGGCTGCATCCTTGCTTTATCTTAAGTGCGCTCCTTCAGTACCAGCGCTTTAAAATACCAACCGTCATGTAGTGCGTCCACCTCCCTCACGGGGTCCTTGAGCATGTGTAAGAAGAAACAGAAACCTTTAATCATCGAAGTACGTAGGTTATTTCTGAACTTGCCTTATGCAAATTTCGCATACAGTGGCTCAGCTATTTGTCACACCTTTCAACGTTGTCGGGACTTTGCACATCGAGCGCTATTTGCGCGAGCTAAAGAAAATATTCAATTACTGCTACGTCACTGGTATTTTTGCAGGATACCACCTTTCTGCGTCAACCTCACTACGTCGGCTTCGGGTGAATTCCTCTTCGGTCCTTGCGGAGGTAAGAATACGTTGAAGTGTGATCTTTTCAGGGAATCACGGCAACACTTCAGCAAGAGGGTCACAGAGGATTGAAATTGAAGCGCTACAATGCCTTGGGGCAGCTTTTTGAAAAAGAAAACCTCGCCACTTTGTTCATTCAGCGTTAATCAGAGTCCTCAGGGACTCTCTCTCTCTGTCCTCTTTACAACCCCTATTTCCCCACCCCTGTGCGGGGTAGCAAACCGGTTACTGTAACAGGTTAAGCTCCCTGCATTTTCCTTTTCATCTATTTCTCTCTCTCTCTATTGTCGCAAACTTGGTTCACCGACCCCAGTGTCCGGAACCGCCGCCTACATAAATTGGACCCACCGAGGAAACTTCAAGATCCATCAGACCTCTCCCGCCGTGAGGCAACTTTGCCGCCTATGGTTAGGAATAGCTTTCACAAAGCTGTACTCTTTTCTCGCATAGGAATGGCAGACTCCTCCAGATGCGACTGGTGCAATGGTGACGAAACAATAGAACATCTACTGTGTTCCTGTGATCGTTGTGTGAGCGAACGTAACGTTCTCCGCCGATACGCTCAACAAACTAGACGATAGACCGTTTTCCAAAGAGAAGATCCTGGGATCGTGGCTCTATGCGTCGCAGGACAGCAAAGCGACACGAGCATTGCTACATTTTTTTTATATCGACCGGTTTAAGCGACCGCTTGTAGCCGTGCAATGGACAGGCGCACAGGAACCCTTGACGGCGCTCTCTTCCCTCTCCTCTCTTTCTTTCTTTTAATCCCTTCGTCCCTTCCCCCCAGTGCAGGGTAGCAAACCGGGCGAGCGTCTGGTTGACCTCCCTGCCTTTCATTCTTTTGCTTCCTCCTCCTCCTTTCGCAAGGAGGATTTTTTCCTGCTCTGGTACTATTAGTACACCCGTTCCAGAGTCACTGAGGTGCAAGTCAGCACAGTCATCGGTGACTAAAGAAACGAAAGTACGCTATGAAGGGGTTGACGAGATTTACTTAGCGCCAGAAAACACGCAGCACACAAGAGAGACACACAAGGGACAAGTGCTACTTTCAACTGCTACTTTCAACTGTGTTGAAAGTAGGCGCTTGTCCCTTGTGTGTCTCTCTTGTGTGCTGCGTGTTTTCTGGCGCTAAGTAAATCTCGTCAATATGCACCAACTAGGCCCTCAAAAAGTCCTTTTAACGCTATGAAGGAATCGTAGAACACTCACACACACAAAAAAAGAGCGCGGCCAGATAGAAATTATTGTTTATTTGTCACACTTATCACGATTTCATCGCATCGTTCTTTCTGAGCTGCGCCACCATTGTGGAATTTGCAATTCATGGTAACGTTCATACGCCATTGGCTGTTGCTTGGCTTCTACCAATTTTCTGTCACTTAGTCGACGTAAAGCCACGGATGTGGTTTCGCGAGTCCTGCACAGTGTCTTTTTTGTTTGTTTCTCGTAACGGAATATTGTAACGAATTTGACAGTTGAAGCTTTGTACAGGCTACACCTCGCTAGAATGATTAAATCTGCTATTTATCGTGCTGCACATCACGGCTACTGCTGCACGTTGTGCCTATTGACTATGTTATAATGCTTCACTGTAGTTCGCAATGAAAACTGGAGAGAAACAAAAGAGCATTTACAGTTCTTCCTCACATTTTGTACAATTTAAAACAATGTAAAAGGCGCATGTGTCAGGCTAACAACACAGTCACCCACCGATATCAGATGGCGTCTCGGATATTGAGTGCCAGAGGCACCAATATTTCACGTGATCTCCCAAGTGATATCGGCCGATCAGTAAAGCACCGGTTTCGTTGCGTTGAAACTCCAATTAGAGCCTTCAGCTAGGTAATGAAACGTCTGGCGCGTTCATTTTATGTCCCTGACGGCTCCACATACGAGCGCGGTCTGTCAAAAGCTATTATATATTGTTGCCTTCAAAAAGTACGTACAGCCCAGCTGATAGACAATAACTGCGAGGCAAAATATTCTTGATCTGTTTCAGTGATCTTCCCAGACTACCCTGCCAAAGTACTGTACTTCAACGGCAAGAACTGCATCATCGCAAGCATGGTTCTCTTTGGATTCCGGCGTAAGTAAATCACGCTATGCAGATCCCTGTTCAAACGCTAAATGGCTTGCGCAGTGCAATACATTCGCATGACAGTTCAACAGCGCTTTGCTTGATTCTTGCGAAATCGTTGGTATAAGAGCTTTGCAACGCATAATTTACTGTTATCTGGCACCGAATGATGCAGCAGTGCAGGTACTCTATTGCGATTTCTCCCACCAGGGCAGCTCGCAAAAATACCTGTATGCAGCGTGAGCAATCGAAACACTAATTGTTCCTACACACAAACGTCTTGGTAAATTCAGCCCTTAAATCTTAAAGAAGTGGGTAAATCCCACTTCTTGCTACCGGTCCATGCTATGCATATATGAATTAAAGGCTGGCCGCTAAAGCCTTAAATATTAGGTTTGGCTTAGAAGCGGTGTAGAATCCCCGACGAAATTGACAAAGGTGCTGAAGTTTATTATATAAAACCAGAGACACAAGCGTGCATCTCTACGGTAATGTCATTTATTTGAAACACCTCTTCTTGAAACATACCTGCAAAGTGATGGCGCGTTAGTGGACCGGCGGCGAGTGAAGCAGTAAAGAGTAAATAAAGATATTGCTGTGGGAAACACTGGATCACACTGCATGCGTCGCCCCTCCCGAGGTTTGACGTTCATGGAGCTGAAACACCCTTACCTACATGCTCCTTCGCCATAATTTTTGATATTGTTCAGCTGGAGCTCGTTGCCTGCACATAAATGAAGGTCTAGGAATATTTTGGAACGAGGAAGAGTACTGAGGTAACGTACTGGTGATATGATTACAGGGAGATTTCGTAAGGCGTGTATATGTGGATAATGATGTCCCAAATTCGCATGAAAACACGATGCAGAGTCAAGAGCTATCAGCAAGTGTGACAGAAACGAATACACGATGGCATGTCATGTAACTACTTTGTAGCGCAGGTACGTACCTGTTCAATATTTTTCTTCACCTATTTCAGAATGCATCATGGGAGTGGCGCCCGAAGTCAAGGATTCTGTACCGGAAGAATGCGTGCAGTACTTTGATCAGAACTGCGGTCCGAATAGGTACACGCTCTACAGCAAAGAGGAATGCGCATAAAGAACCTTGTTGACTTCTCGTCAGCTGCGCCAGTTTACGTATTGGTAGCTGCTACTCAGCTGTATAGCGCAGTAAATAAAACATCCAGTCGCCTGTTTCTGTTCTCTGATACTGAAAGTAGTGTTGGATGTAAACCTCGCCGCCAGCCTGCGCCCTTGCAGTAAACGAGCACTTGGCAGCCATCGAGCGCATTGCAGTAGTGTATGGGCGCTACTAAAGAATTTGTTTGCAGCAATTGTCGTCAATCTCGCCCGGCTTTTTCTTTCTTCGTGGCATCGCTACGCTATGTGATCAACTAATGATGTAGCTAACGACGTCGCTGTTGTAACTGCGCCCTCATCACGAGAGGCCGATAACTTAAAGGAAGTTGCATATTCGTTTTAACTTGCAAGCGGGGCTAATCCGAGCCATGCATGCTGCATGCGCTTTATTGAAGCGTGTGGCACAGTGAGCGTACCGGTATTCTCGGACGACGCCTGCTCCAAATCAATCAATCAATCAATCAATCAATCAATCAATCAATCAATCAATCAATCAATCAATCAATCGGTCAGTCAGTCAGTCAGTCAGTCAGTCAGTCAGTGTCAGTCAGTCAGTCAATCAACGTGAAGGTGCTCATGGATAACCTTAAGACTTCATGCAATATGTAAAGAGTTTAAAAACAATAAAATGTTGTTGGTCTGCAGGAGAAAATACCAACAAAAAAGAGAGAAATTACGAGAACAAGAAAGTAAGAACAACGGGGCGCAATAAATCAACACAGTTAAAACAATACAGTACTCGAACGATCATAAAGCATAGTCGCATGCAACAAAGGACAACGTAGGCATAAAATACGTACATGGAGAAACTGACTTGTACAAAGTGTGAAACATAACAGCGCGAAGTTCGGAAGGAAGTAAGTTCCGGCCTCTAGAAAATGGTAAAGTCATTGCTTCCTACGCAGTTGTTCCCTTCGAAGTCGCGCATCTAGTGTCTAGATTTTGCGCAGGACACAGTCTTTTACGGTGGCTCTTCACCAGTGTTTATTTCACTGGTGAAGAGCCCCCTTTTCCCCTTCCCAAGTAAAGTGTAGCAAACCGGAGTCTTCCTCTGGTTAACCTCCCTGTCTTTCTTTATGTTTTTTTCTCTCTCTCTTCACCAGTGTACACCTGTGGCGGCGCGAAAACTGAATAGAAAACGAGAATATTAGTGCATTGCCAGAACAGGAGGAATGTACCCAAAAATAGCTGGTTGCCTCTGATTATATACTTGCATTCCGCAGCGAGTGGCTCCGGTTACGAGCAATAGAAATACAGGGGAGAGGCGAAGCGGATAGGGAAGGGTGTTTCAGCTCCATTGATGTGAAACCTGGGGAGGGGCGAAGCATGCAATGTGCGCTGGCGTTTCCCATAGCAATATATGTCCTTGCTATAATGCGCAGAGAATATCACTAGCAGCCGCTCTAGCTCGCATGGACCAGAGACCGATGACGCTAGAAACTATTCTGGAAAGTCGACCAGAGAGGTCATCGCGGGTGAAGGCGACGAAGGCAGTGCTAAACTTCTTAAAGGCAACGGACTTGCACCGACGATTATAGGCTTATGGCTGTGATGACTGTGAAGTGAGACTTTGTGTGTGTGTGCTCTCTCCTCTATCTCTCTCTCTCTCTTTCTCCATCTTTAAATCTCCTCCACCCCTTTCCCCCAGTGTAGGGTAGCATACCGGTCCTACTAGACCGGTTAACATCCCTGCCTTTCCTTTCCCTCCCCCTTTTTTCCTTTCCTTCCATAGCAATATCGCAGGCAATGGGAAATGAGAGACAGAAGAAGAAGAGACAGAAGAAGAAGGCTCTGAGCGAGATAATTCTCCACATTGTTTTGGGGGAGATTTCTTTTATGAGGCACTAGTGGTGTCAAGCCTGAAACCGGGCATGTGGGGAAGGGGGTTTCAGCTCCACTAATGTCGTCGGAAAACTGCGTCAGAATGCAGCTTACCCTAAGGTGCTTCTTCTTCTTAATCTTCCCTATATACCCACTTCTTCTGCTTCCCTGCATATAGAGGGGGGTGTTTCAACTCTCCTAACGTCGCCGGCTATTCTTTGGGCCAACTGTTGCCTTCTTCATGATTAGCGGACTGGTGGCGAGTAAAGCCCAATCACTTTGAAGATGTGTTTCAAGAAGTCGTGTTTCAAATAGATTACCTAACCGTAGTCATCCCCGTTTGTGTCTCTTGTTCTAGATAAGAAACTTGAGCGCCTCGCAAAATTTCGTCGGGGATTCTGACACCGCTGCTAAGCCAAACATAATGCTGTAGGCAGTAACGACGAACCTTTAACTCGTAATATATGGACCGGGGGGCTAGTAGTGGGATTTACCCAATTTTTGTGGCGCATACCCATTTATGATGGACCATGACGACAACATGGCACGCCCGACAAGCCGAGAGACCCTCAGGCGCTTCGTCCTTTAAAAATGTATCGTTATAAAGGAGCACACACAAAAATCTTGTACCTTGTTTTTTCTGTTGTATTGAGTTGCAAACGACCCAGTTATTTCGGCTGGAAACCTTGTTTGAGATGCTCAGCTATATGGAGATATATTCATACCACCTATTCACAGTTTCGATTTTAAGAGCGCCGAGTGAAGTGGGACTAAATAGGGATGGTTGATTGACTTTCTTAATCGATTAACGTTTAATGGTTCGTAGGCTCAGCCGTTAATAGGTTCCTCGCTATCGATGAGGGTATTTTTGTGAATTAATTAATCGACATTTTTTGCGGGCGATTTCAGAAAGGCAGGAACACAGTTTATAATCCTGCAAGTCGGTTCTGCGCAATCCCCCACGATGGTGGAAGGGTTAGAAAAGGTAGAATAACAACCGCCCGATTTCCCTTTCTTACAGTTTCTAATCATAGAACACCCGTTTTTTATTGGTTAGGAAATGAAAACTGAACTGCATAACGGTTTAATAAAATGACATAGTTTCTTTGTGAAGCCCTCGATATAGTTAGTGTTAGTGACTTGTGAAGGGATGGACAATCAAAGGAGGTGTAAAGCCAATCAAAGGAGGAATTCAGCGAATGATGCAGACTTGAAGTTATGAGAATTCGCCGAACAGGGAGTACTGCTGGAATGCTGCGGAACATCGAATGCTCCTATAAATGGTAATTGTCAATGCATATGCTGATGTTTAGCGCTAAGAAACTACGCTGGGAGACAAAAAGCACGGGGACATAGCTGTGCAGCTTTCGCGCGTGTTATGTCGTCCAGCCTTTTTCCAAGACACAAAGTAAGCTGCACCCCGTGGCTGTACCGTGTATACCGGTAGTTTGTTCTGTTGTTGAGTGAATTATTGCAGAACTAAACAAGACATGAGAAAGTAACGATAGTAGTGAGAGATAAGGCCCAATAAGAATATTGTTACGATGAAATATGTTTGTTTAAAGATGGGCTGATGTAAAAAGGGTTGAATGGCTGCCGCGCCGACAACGATACGCTCGCGAGACAAGCGCTCTTCGTCCTCTTCTTCTTTCGTCCCGCTTGTCGCGTTAGCGTAGCAATATGCTAGAGAGAGAGAAATGAACTTTATTTTTGACCAGGCCTTTCGTACTTCAGCCCTAAAGTGGGTGGGCCTCCCAAGTCCAGGTTGTCATGGCTTGCTGCCGCCGCCCGAGCCCTTTGCACCAATCGTAGCTGGTTGTCAGGGTCCTGCGTCACCAGCAGAGCCTCCCACTGGTCTTGGAATTCTTCATCTGGATCCACTTCTTTCTCTTCGTTTTCGCTTGGGTGTGACGATGGTGGTAAAAGAAAATTTCCATATTAAAAGCTAGGAAAGAGCGTTACAGGATTTGGTTTGTTCGAACAAGGTGCTCTTTTCTGCAGAGCAAAGGAATGCCGATTGGCTGAGATGTCTGAATCAACATGGCTGCGCTGGAACGTTAGCCCTACGTTCGGGCGACAGCCAGTACCTGTAATGATCACAACAGTACATCAAGATACATTATCAATATGATCAGCACCAAGTGAGAATTGTGTCAAAAAATAATTCAGGAACGCGTCACCCTTCTCCTATCGGGGAACTGGGGGGCAGGTGAAGCTAGACGTGGGCGTGCCTGGCCTAAGCCTTTCTTTCTTTCTTTCTTTCTTTCTTTCTTTCTTTCTTTCTTTCTTTCTTTCTTTCTTTCTTTCTTTCTTTCTTTCTTTCTTTCTTTCTTTCTTTCTTTCTTTCTTTCTTTCTTTCTTTCTTTCTTTCTTTCTTCCTTCCTTTCTTTCTTTCTTTCTTTCTTTCTTTCTTTCTTTCTTTCTTTCTTTCTTTCTTTCTTTCTTTCTTTCTTTCTTTCTTTCTTTCTTTCTTTCTTTCTTTCTCATTGCGTATTGCTCCCTCCTAACCTAATGGTTCAGCTTTATTATAGGTAGCGGCCGTTCCTGAAACGCTCAATTCGGGTTGAATCGGCATGGCTTCTTTCATGTTCTTTCGAGCGTTCGTCAGCCTCTAGAACGGCCCAAAGGAATGACCATCACGCGATCGTAATCAGTATTCTTCAAGTCGGAATTTTCCTTAAATGTACGATTCCTGATATCGACATCGCGCGTTGTCCAGCAGATCGCTTTTAGTCCGGCGCCAACACGAAAAAATATTTCAACGAAGCGCCCAAAGCCAGTGCGATGCTTCCCAAATGTTTTTAAGTGCAACACACTTACAGACCGAATGCGAGTGGCGTCCATCCGTGCTGACGCAGTTTCAAGAGAAACGGGGCGCGCTTCGCCGCTAGGCCAAAGGGAGTGCGGCAGCATTGGAGCACTGCACGGGCCGGGATTTTCGGCCCGGGCCCGGCCCGGGCCCGGACCCTGTTTAAACTTACCCTCCCGAGCCCGGACCGGTGACTCAAAGCGAGACCCGGGCCCGGCCCGTACCCGAGGAAAAAGTTTGCCTACCCGGCCCGGTTCGGCCTCCCGACCGCAGATCGGGCCCGACAGGGGCCCGATCTGCGGTCTGAGATGGTGTTGCCCGAACACGAAATCGACAAGAAGGTGTTTTAAGGCGAAAGCATTTAATGTCTCATGCTCACGCCCATCCGGTGTCCGTCCGTCCGTCCGTCCGTCCGTCCGTCCGTCCGTCCGTCCGTCTGTCCATCCGTCCATCCGTCTGTCTGTCCGTCCGTCTGTCCGTCCGTCCATCCGTCTGTCTGTCCGTCTATCTGTCCATCTGTCCGTCCATCCGTCCGTCTGTCTGTCCGTCCATCCGTCTGTCTGTCCGTCCGCCCGTCCAACGTCTGTCTGTCCGTCCGTCCGTCTGTCCATCCGTCTGTCTGTCCGTCCGTCCGTCCGTCCGTCCATCTGTCTGTCCATCCGTCCGTCTGTCCGTCCGTCCATTCGTCCGTGCGTCCATCTGTCCGTCCGTCCATCTGTCCGTCCGTCTGTCTGTCCGTCCGTCTGTCCGTCCGTCCGTCTGTCCGAGCTCTGGCACGGAGGCAGGTGGCCGCCGGGAGGCGCAAACGGACGCCGGTCGCGTCGGACTCTACAGCGCTCGCGCTTTGCTTGCGTAGCGTCGCTGTGCCCAGCGTTTGCAATCATTCTGACCGACGCCGTCTCAATGGACACAGGCGTTCACGGAATACGCTTTCGAATTTACAAAGGGTCCGTCAATTTAAGCGCTGGAACGCAGATGGCGTTTGCACGATGCGCAAAGCGCGAGAAAATACTAACGCATGCGAACGGAGGAAGATTAGTCTCGCGTCTCGCTGCGATTCGCGGTGAAAAAATTAAAAAAGAAAACACGCACACATTCGGTTTGTGTGTTATCCCATTGATAGTGTAAAAAATTGGGGGGACCCTTAATCTACGCCTTTAAGAGTTGCACGCGATAGCGATATCCTGTCCCTAGTGCGTACTTCAGTCATTTAGTGCATACTATGTAAAGGGGAGCATGCTTTAAACCAGGAGCAATTATGCGCGGCAAATGTGGGAAATGTTTTCGAACTTGCTATGCACCCACTACTTGGGGTTGAGGGAATACGCGCAGTAAGGTGTGTGCCGTTTGTAAGGGGTGGTTGGCTTTAAACTATGAAATCGTTATGATAGTCACATCCGTGCTGACGCAGTTTCAAGAGAAACGGGGCGCGCTTCGCCGCTAGGCCAAAGGAGTGCGGCAGCATTGGAGCACTGCACGGGCCGGGATTTTCGGCCCGTTTTAGTACTTGCGTATAAAAATGAGAGAGGAAAAGAAATATCACACACATCACTGGCATGGCTGACCTGTCACAGCATGAAGCTGCTTATAATACTAGACAACCAGACTATTGGCGGGTACCACGTTCTCGTACCAACTACGGTTCCCAAATGTTGCGTACAAGACTACCTCGTCTTCTAAACGACCTGATTGTTGGTGGCATTGACCTTTCGTCCTGTTCTCCTCGCGCAATTCTTGATTTTTTTTCTTGTGTGTAACATCCCTTCATTTATGTTATGCTGTTAAGTAATAAGTTTTCTTATGTTGTATCATATGTATAATTATACCATTGTAAATTTACAACCTGCTTGTGAAATTGTATTACCGCTCTGCTGCTCCTTTGTATATATATATATATGTATATATATTGTATTTTTTGTGGGTTTTGGGGCTGGTCAAGCAGCTATTAGCTGCTTTTTTCCCCATTCGCCCTCTACAACACTGTTTTGGTTTTGTGGAAATAAAGCATACATACATACATATTCTGACGCCCGATGGCAATGTACGCTTGTTCCACGCAATATTCGTGGGATATTACATGTTATATTGCGACGCCTATATAAAGGACGCTCGCGTTTCCGAAGCATGAAAGTTATTTTCACTGCACTTCCAAACAGAGGAAGTTATTTTCACAGTATTTCCAAGCAGAGGCATGGCTGTGTGGTAGAACACCTGCTTGCCACGCAGACGACCCGGGGTTCGATCCTCACTCGGACCCGAAAATTTTTATTATTTATTTATTTGCATCTTTCTCGATTTTTCGGTCACGGACACGATGATGATTTTTCGCTCACAACCAACGACGCCGACGCCGGAATTTCTACGAAACGAGCTCTTTAACGCTATCGCGTTAAAAGATAAAAAAGACATGGCATAGTCAGTGGAATGGCCACACGCTTTCGCCGAACACACTTTGGAATGTACAAAGTGTCCTTCAATTTTTAAGTGGCAAATATATACGCTTTGGCAGCGCATGCTTCGTCAACAATTATACTTTAACCTACGGTAATTTCTTGTAGAAAGGGGCTCACGGTGGAAACAGCTGAGCTGATAGACTGGATGCAATGAATATTTGCTTCGTAGTGGCAACCTACTTTTTCTGCAAATACTATGGGGATGCAATCAAGGCTTTGACGGACACCCGTCTGGTCGGGAAGAATCATTGTATAAAAAGACGAAGACACCCACCACAAGAGAATGAAAATTCGTTAACGTTGCGGAACTCAGAATGGAAGCCTAGTTCGCAATGGTTGTGAACAATCAAGGCTCCCGTTGAACAATCACGGCTCCCTTTCTGGGTTGCGAAACATCAGCCATGGGGATCATCAAGAGCGTTTCGCAGCAGATATTGTAGCAAGGAAAGTGATTTGCAGCATGAGTTCAGTTTCAATACCGAGCGCAATAAAAACAGAGGACACAAGGAACAGAACGCTCTCTTCCCTTTGTTTACGTTGCAGTCTAATAAAATTTAAAGCATGTCCTAACGACAAAGCCAATCGTGCATCCTTCTGTATATGTAGCGCCTGTCTTCAGCATAGTAGCGCCTTGCCACAAGAGAAATAGAGAAAGAAATAAAAATGCATTACGTTCTTGTAACTACACTAACCTAGGCAACAACTATAATGAACCGCGAGCACCACTTGTACTTTTAGAAGTACATATCAGCTGCCGAAAGTAAGAAAAAAATTGTCATAGCATTCTTTTCATCTATCACACCGCTGCTAGTACATACACTATAGCAGTTTTTTGTGGCATATTGTACAGCTTGTTTCTTCACATGTCATTGCAAAAAAAATCAAATTATCATAAGATACCGGCTTTAAGCACGCCATGCGTTGTTGCATCACATATCACAGACGCAGGGGAATACATCTGCCTTGCGAATTGTGAAGGCGTCGCAGTCTTCGTTTTCAACTTCCACCACTGGAGCAAATTTAGGATGTCTCTGCGGACTACTGCACAATGAACATAGCTGGCCAGCTCATCGCTACATTTCTCTCGCTCCCGAATGTCATGCCGCTCTTCAATGTCATCTATAAAACTCTTCTTTGAGGGCTTCTCCTTAGTTTTCAGCAGTGTACGTTATGCATGTTTTGCACCGCGCGCTATCTTTTTTTAACACGAAAGTGTTTTATGCCGGGGTCCACCACGGCTCCGAGCACTGACGTATTACCGTCACGGATTTGACGTAAAATATAAACTAACATATTGCCAAAAAAAAACTGCAAAAAAAGTTCCGTCACCGGGCGTCGAACCTACGACCTATCGCTCCGCAGCACGCGGCGCGAAACCACTAAGCCACAGAGCGCACGCTCTACAGCTTACTAACGGCGAGCTATTTATATACACTATATGCCGTTGGCTGTCCTCAGAGCTCGGCAATTTCAGCGCGTTTTTGTCATTACTAGCAAGATGGCGCGAAGGTGGTGCGGAGGGCGCACTCTAAAGGTCGTCGCCCCTCTCGTTGCTAAACTCGTTGGGAAGCGCGCGCGCCTCCGCAGGGCGTGGTCGCTCGTGCGGGAGCGCTTAAATCGTGATTGCGGCGCTTTGTACGTCTTGTGCTTCCACCGCAAGTTTGCTTTGAAGTAGTGGTTAAAGAGTGCACGAAGGTCACTTCGCTCGCCCCAGCGGCCGTGTTTACGAAAGGAGCGCGCTGCTCACACACGAAGTAGCAATTGTGATAGTTGTTCGCGCTCCTCCTTTGTATAGTTGGGCGTTCGTTTCGTGCGTCATTCTTGGCGTTTGAGCAGCGAGCGTTAAGTGTCGAGCTGTGACAGTTCGCGCTAGTCCTGTGTATGCTAATTTCGTACGTCTTTTCTACTTGAAATTGCGCGCTACAAGTTTCGAGCTGCTTGCCGTTCTTCGTGTGACATAATTTGTTGCTGTAGCATTCATTCCTTCGCCCTTGTGGCAAAACAATGCACAATAAGCGCTCAACCACCTCTGTGAAGAAACGTTTCACTTTGGTGTTACACTGATTCCTATGTCAGAGGGATGAGCCATGTTTTTTTTACATATTTTAATGGTGTACGCCTTCCTAACAATGTTGTACTGGTAAAAGGTGGTCATTGGACTATGCAGGCGTACGACTGACAGGAGGTGGACGAAGACATCTCGATCTATTTTCGGGGTTTGTTCCAGTTTGGTAATGAAGGCGAGAATAAGCTTTTCGACGCTTACTCGTATGCTTCGAGGCAAACGGACATCAATCACATGGCACGGAATTCGCAATTGTCTTTTTTCAAGCCAGACATTTCGTAAGCGAATATACTTTGCCCGACTCATTATTCAATGGACCTATGTCATTCCTGCACATTCCAACGCTATTTCGGCAGTATCACGTATCTCGCACTATATAGCGCAGGTGTCTCAAACACGCGCCCCGCGGCCCGCACACGACTGCCTTCGTCCCATTCTTTTATTATTTTCTTTATTAGTACGTCCTTAAGCTACTTATGCATGATATGTCTAAAGCAGTTTCTTGTGAGACAGCCCATGCGTCCACGATGCATTGATACATAACCGTGAAAGAAAAGTCTATATTTCAGAATCGGCGTCCAGATTTTAGTCATTTTGGAGATAGGAATAGATATGTTATAGGGAATGTCGCCACCAAATACCCTTCAGAAAGGACCGATGTAAAAGATATGGGAAAGACATTTCAAATGGCAAAGTTAGGTGACATTTGGTAAAACCTATTCCCCAACCCACGGTCCTGGCCCTTGCGGGAGTAAGGTTTCGTGAATCCAGACCGTTAGCTGATGCGAATTTGAGACCCCTGCTATAGCGGAAGAAGACGAAAGCTCAGACGCCAACAATGTGGGCGCACAAAGCAGGCTGTGCATGTCCATCTCGCGTGACATGACCACTGGAAGCCGTGACGGAGCCACGGAAAATAAATATATTTATAGGGATTCTATGTAACGAGACTCCGTGCAGTCTTTTCGTTTCAGTGGAGGGCTGGAATATTCAAGATCGTTTCCCAGCTTTAGAGCTCTTGCGATGATAAGTTATAAATTTATTAAATTTCAATAATTATTGTAATCACAGAATAGCAGTTGGGATATAAAATAATAAAGAATGCGAATAAAGCCCAGAATAGCCAGATGTTAACCATGTAAGCGTCTGCTCTATTTACTTTTAGCTCGCCCATTTCAGATGATTTAAATCAAGTAGCCCCATATGCAAGAAGCAAACAAGTTCAGTACTTGTCCATCATAGCACTCCAAATAGCTTGCCCAACATAAAAGAAGCATTTTTTCGAGATAAAATTTGAAACCTATATGTATGCGCAATGTCTTTGGAACAAACTTAAAGGTACACTAAAGAGAAGAATAATTTTTCTATTATCAGTAAATTACTGTTTTAAAATTCCAATATAACCACGCTTGCCGGGACAAGACCCTCGGTAAGCGCGAAAATGCGGGTGGCGACGCCGCCTTGAAATTCGAGTAGCAGAAGTCGTCACGTCGTAGACTCTGACGGCGTCTACTGGGGCCTACGTAGATCCTAATCGGTAAAAATGAAGTATATTGACCTCTGAGTAACCCATAAACTTAACATGCCAAGTTACAGGAAATTTTGAAGAGCCAGTGCCCCCAAAATACGACGCATACAGTTTGAAATCCGTGATGCCACGGGTGGAGATTTCAGCGCGAAATTATAAAATGGAATTTTGACCTTGATTTTTTCCTGTATTAATAAACTTGCGGGGGGTGAAATGAATGACATTCGAGTTCTCAGAGTACACATTATCAGTATAAACCGATTAATACCCTTGTTACACAGGCAGCCTAAACCGCAGTCAACGTAACCGCGGTTACGTTAACCGCGGTTCGCTTATGTTACACGGTACGCGAAACCACGGTTATGCCGCTAACCGCGGTTGCAGGAAACCGAGCTTGGCAACCTCGGTTAGGCAGTTAACCGAGGATATAGCGGCGCCCACGGAGGAAGGAATAACTCAGGAGAGGGCATGCCCAGCCGGCGCGATACGCAAAAAGTGTGGAGGAAATGACGTCATGGCGGCCATATCCACTGGGCACAATGGCGGCGTTGCTATGGTTACGTGTTGTGCAGTGTAGCTAGAGTGACCTAGAATAGGGGGAGTGTCCAAAGCGCCGGCTCCCGCGTGGGCCTTTCGCGGTGAACTGCCGCGCCGCGCCGCTGCTGCGCCGGACCCGTTAAAGTGGGACTTTAGGACCCGTGGGCTTTCTGCGCTCGGGAACGCGCGGAAAGCGAGGGGCGTCTGCTACGCGCTGTAGTTTTTGGCGCTGGGTTTCCACACGGGGCGCTTGAAGTCTATTTAACTTTAATAATGCGGTGCGGAATGGAGCTTACCAATCTTTAGGCATTGTGTTAGTGCGGGGGCAACAACAGAATGCAAAAAATCGTGTGTCAAGCGGCATCAGCGTGGCCTAGTTCCAGTGATAGATCTTGAGAACGTTGGTGCGTGCGTAAAAACGCGCAAAATGAGCAAGGACAAGGAAATAACGAAAAAAAATCTTTTTCATACGGGTAATCGGGCAATGGAATCGCGCATGCAAGAATTAAGAGTAATAAAAGAAGGTAAATTACACGCGCCATCAGCTGGAATTCTTACGCGCATCGACCGCTTCGCTCACCACTATATACGAGCACCACTGCTCGTGTAAGCCAGTGGTTTTCTAGCCATATGTACACCGCCATATTCGACAACTTGTTAGCCTCGATTAGCACTTTATTATGAACAGAGCACATCGCGAAGATGTAAGGGAAACAAAAGAAATTTGAGTACAGACGGTCATACGATCGAAATGCTGTTGGCTTATTTCCGCTTCTGAGGTAGCGTACCAGGCTCACCGAGCGCAAAGCGTGCGTTAAATTCTGACATTTGGAAGAAAAGCGATTCCACAAGATTATGCATAAAAGGCGTATTATATAAAGTGCAGTACCAATGTCCAGATACCATGAAATTAAAGTTAAAAATACCCCTATTCTTGCTGTACAAGTTGAATAGCTGCCTGAACGAAAATGCGTCGGGTTTGTTTTATCTACCGGGATCGCTTAACGTCAATATGAAATATTTCCCCGAGATGCGTGCATCGCTTCAAGCCTTCACCATACGAAATGAAGACAGTTTCGAACAACTCATTCTTAACTTCAGATATTTTGAAGGTTCTCGGTGGCTATAGTGTTCGCACGGTAGACGAGTAGTTACATCAAATGCAAACGTTCCCGCTGCAATTGAGTGCGCGTCAACAGGGCAGCAGGCTACAATTTCCCGCTTTCTCCTGATAAGCTCAATATAGCGTACACCACGCTTTCGTGCTGAAGCTCCCTAGTACTGACAAAGCTCAAAATTTTTCCATTAATCGACACAGCGTGTCTATCATCTCTTTAATAAATATAAAGAGATGGCCTGATAGGCAAAGCTCTTGTGTACGTACCACACGGGCGTGTGTAATCAGCTGCTGTGAGCTGAGAATCACGTTCGTTTTCGGGCGATCGCTTGTAACACGAAGTGAGGCGTACACGATGGTGCACTGTTATCGATTCATTTACTTGGGTTTGTCTTGTTTTTCTTTTTTGAAGGCGAAAGCCTTAGATGCCTCATCAAACACGGAAATCTAAGGCCGGCGTCCCGCGTCGTCAACACGAGTGATGCAAGAAAGTATCACGTGAGACGTCATCATGACGTCACAGATCGATAAAATTTGTGACGGCATCATGACGTCATTCAGCGTGACGTCATGTGATGACGTCATCACCTGACATGGTCACTTTGCATTGCCTCCGTGATCTGTGAGCCGATCACGGAGGCCATGTAAAACCAAGTGACGTGCAGAAACCTTGCAATGCCTTCGATCCTGGGGGCAGTGCGAAACCACATTAGGTGCAGAGAGCTTTCGGAGGGGGGGTGGGGAGTATCACGGCATCGAATGAAGAAGATGAAGACCACGCTTTCGCCGTCGAGTCGTCTTAGGCGAATGCATAAGGGACCTTGTGAGTTTTACGTTTTTCATGCATTTTACCTATGCGGTCAATTCTTCAAACGTATAGGTAAACCTTACATCCTCAGATCGATATTGCTGATCACCATGTTTTCATTCCCTGGCGGAGACAAATCATCAGACTATGCATCGTCAGAATTATTTCTGGCCGAAGAAAGTGGGCTTACGCGCCACACAATTCCGTTTACGCAAATCACAAGCATGTCTAATTAGTGATGCCATGACCTAACCGAGCGAAGGAGATGCGAGAGCTACGCGAGTTATTTTTTTACTTTTGGCACCGCGGCGCATTCCGCTTCGCATGAAAAGGCTTGAAACGGCAAAGCGTGGGAGGCAGCCATGTAAAACAAATCGAATGCACGAAATAAAAGAAAGAATACGAAGTGTGCAAATGCGTTAGCATATGAGATAGCCATTTACTACGTGCATATATCTGCCACGTTATCCTGGTTATCTTTGTAACCTCCAGCTTCATTTCTGCAGCACGTTTACGTTCGTCATTCTACACGAAACTAAATTAAGCACCTTCGCTCACGATGGGTGCGCGCAGAATGCGTTCCTCAAATGGGAGCGTATAATTGCGTACGATTGCAGTGACAAAGCAGCTGAAAGGAAATATACAAAGTCCCCGTTTCATAACCTACAAACATGTTCTCTGTGTGGTGAGTCGTTGCAGTATTATGTTGCAGTGACGCAGTATTAAATTTTGTCCATATTACCGCAACGTTGGCTAATAGCGGCCACAATATCGGGCGCGTAACAGACGCTCGCCGCTTTGACGCAGCTTCCACCGCGGAGAAAGCCCACGGGTCCGGCACGGCAGCGCCGCGGTGCGGGAGTTCACCGCGAAAGGCCCTCACTCCTCCCATGTATTTGCGCGGCGCTTTGGACACTCCCCCTATTCTAGGTCACTCTAGTGTAGCTGGCGTAGCGGCGGCGGCATGTGCGTGTGTGCCTCCGTAGGTCTCGTACTCAACCGCAGCGGACGATATCCATGCTTTGTGCCGCGTTGTTAGCTACGCAGTGCTCTCCCGGCGGTTATTGTACCTAGCAAAGTTTACAAAACCTGTTGTTAGCCACGGGGCCTCAACAGTGCGTGAAAGGATCGCGTATATTCACGTGCCGTGCAGCGGATGACGCCGATGAAGTATTCGATGTGCTCAGCAAAATCGGGTTCAGGCACCATGACAAAACGGAACCACGACGAACGCCTTGCAGGTCAGTGACAGTTGTGCAGTGTTCCTGCTTGTGACAACGGACGAAATGTTTGTACTCCGCTAGACGAAATCAGGACACCATGTGCATATGTAGTTTCGTGTTCAATATGTGTACAGTAAGAACTTGCTTGTGCGCATTAAAATACCTTTTCTGTTTTGCTTGCTATGCTCGCCCCGAGCAGTGTGCTCTCGGCGTTACAACAACCGCGTTCAAGTGTCGCTCGTACACGCACCGTGCACAAGGTCGACCACCGCGGTTGACAATGCTGACGCCGGTGAGCGTTTACGTGGAACCCGAGCACGGTGGTCGGGCGCCGCTTGGGAAACGGAATGCAACCATAGAAGGCGGCGCACGACCGATCGTGTTGTCCGTACAGTGCGTGAATAAATGTCGTGAAAAGATTGACAGCATGCTCGCCGTAGTCAGTGCATCTAGCATGGCGATCTCTTGTGTTTGTTTCCTTGTCGACGAGCTCTTACTCGCTGTTATTACCCGGACGAAATGATTTCGCCAACTGTATCGCGCTGGCCCACCGTTTTAACCCTTTCAGTCCCGAATTAAATATTTTCAATGTAAGCAACTAGCTCTTACATTTTGAGATGAGCATGATCGTGGTAGTCCTAAAAAACTGAAAAACTATTCGCTCATACTTTTCAGAGAAGAGTAATTAACGTGTCAACTAATTTAACAAATAATTATTATTTAATAATCATTCCATAATTTTTGCTTCATTTACTACATAAAATATTATTTACATAGGATGGCATATTGTCCAATAGCCAAAATTCAAATTTCCGACACAGAACTAAAATTAATGCCCTATCTCTGCACGGTGAAAGAAGACGCTGCCTCAGCGAAATGCGCGAGCAGCACGACCGCTTCTGTAATTTCTTCGCTCAGACGTGACCTGCCTTTATTATATGTACCATGTTGACACCACATGTAGGGCAGATGCTAAATACGGGCTCTTGAGGAAGAACAAAGCTTTATCTTTACCAGATGCTTGCTGACTGACCTACATAATTTATGATTCCAATTGGAATCACAGGGACTGAAAGGGTTAAGTCCCGTTCCGTTGGTTTCGGATAGCCTCAACACGCGTGCCGTGCAGCCCACGTGGTTTTCGAGCCGGAGAGGGAAACGCGCCTTCTACTTCGCTTCTCACATGTAAACAAGAGAGGAGCATCTGCCCAGTCAATATGGCCGACTTCCGGCTTCACCACGGCTTCACAGAGAGTGACGTCAGGGCCTCTCCTGAGTTATTCCTTCCTCCGTGGCGGCGCCCATGAGCGACGAGTGCATGCCAGCGAACGGAAAGCCTGATAAGGCTATGGGAAAATCATTTGCGTGATCTGCGGGGCACGTCACGCAATGCAATGGTGTACGCGGCAATAGCAGCCGAGTTGAACGCGGAACTGCTGCCTGACGTGGAGCAGTTCACGCCAAAGCAATGAGGTATTGCCGTAAAAGATGCATATATTCGCATAATTGTACGTTTGAAGAACATTATGCAAGAAATAAGAGTATTGAAAAATGAGTTCTGCGGAATCCCGCAAGGTGGCGGAAGGGTTAAGAAAGGGAAAAAACGAAATAAGGAGGGAGAGGTTTTATGATAATTCAAGGGGAAGCGCTTTACTGTTTGAAGCAAGGTCGGGTTGCCTTAGAACGCGTAGCTATAAAGCGAGATTCTGTAACGAAGAAGAACAATGTACCCCCGCCCTCAAAAGTTTTCGGAACACAAAATTTCTGATAATGATATATTCCTGCTTTGTCTTTAAACATAGCCCCCAAACAGATGTTCCAGCTTGTAGTAGTCCTTGCAACCTACGCAGCTACCTGCTAGGTTAGATGCGCCGTGCACTAACAGAGCAGAACTTCGCATTTTCAGTGCAGCCCGCGTTCCGTAAAGTTTTGGGAGCGGGTGTACATGCTGTGGGGGGAACTAAGGAAACGATGGAACATGTACTGATTGAATGTGGCGATATCCACCCAGATATACGTGTGGGCACGAGTCTACATGAAGCCTTGGGTTTTAGGGACAACAATGGAAAGCTGAACACGTCCGCGATAGAAATAAGTAAGATACGGTTAGAGTATTGGTGGCAGAAAAGTAGAGATAAAGGACAAAAATGAAGAATGGGGGAAAATAAGGTCATTCTGCCTTAAAGGGGCCCTGCAACACTTTTTGAGCATGCTCAGAAAACGCTGCCTATCGGTAGTCCAGGCTCTCGAGAACACGCGAGCCAAATATTATAGCGCAGCACGCGGCGTGGAATTCATAATAAATTCTCAAAGTCAGCCAGAACTTGCTTTCTCTTCTCTCAAAAATCACTCGTCAGTGTCGTCACCGACGAGAGTATCACTCGCATCAGCCATTGGCTGATTTGAGCATGGCGCGCTCGGTAGTTACAGAGGCCGCCGCGGGAGGCCGCGACTTGTCCACGCGTGCGCGCGCGATCGCAATGAAAATTGGCGTATTCGAAGAAAAAAAAAAAGAGAAAAAGCGCTCAAGATCACGAGGCGCGCGTGACGTATTTTCTTTCCCCGTGCCATCCCTCCCTGCTTAGCTTCCAGCGCTTTCGACGGGACGAGAAAAGAGAGAATGCAATTGCAGCGTGCGAGAAATATTTGTAACTCCACTCGTACTGGACGGATTTCAAAAATTTTTGCGGCAGTGAATTCGTGAGGCAATAAGCTCCTTTAGTGAATCCATTCCATGGGTACTTGAAAAAGTGTTGCAGGGCCCCTTTAAGAGGCAGAGAGATGGACCGTGAATTTATATTTTTCTGTGGTATAATAACATAGATTTAATCAATGTAGATAAGGCATTAGGCCAACATAAAAACAAAGTTTTTTTTCGAGCCTGGTGGCAGACATGTCACCGCCCCGTTATAAAGGGGACGCTCATAGCATTCATCCATCCATCCGGAAAATACACAACCACCCGTTTGTAGCACGAAGCCACAAGGAAATCCATACGGATTTCTCAGAAAGAAAAGCGTCTTAGTTGCCGAAAAATTCGTCCTGGTCCGTGGTTCGAACCCGGGACCAACGCCTTTCCGAGGCGGTCGCTCTACCAATTGAGCTAACCAGGAAGCTAGCGATTGGCAGAGCGAGGGCGAATTCATCGACAACTCGAAGCACATGGACACAAGTATTGCAAAATGAGTTCTGCGGAATCCCGCAAGGTGGCGGAAGGGTTAAGAAAGGGTAAATACACAACCACCCGTTTGTAGCACGAAGCCACAAGGAAATCCATACGGATTTCTCAGAAAGAAAAGCTTTTAGTTGCCGAATTGCCAATCTCTGAGCTGCCAATTGCTTAGCTCAATTGGTAGAGCGACCGCCCCGGAAAGGCGTGAAACCCGGGTTCGAACCCCAGACCAGGACGAATTTTTCGGCAACTAAGAAGCTTTTTTCTGAGAAATCCGTATGGATTTCCTTGTGGCTTCGTGCTACACACGGGTGGTTGTGTATTTTCCCTTTCTTAACAAATACGGCGATCTGCTGATTAGTGTGTCAATTAGTTTGTTGTTCGCCGGGTGGTGTTAGCCGCCTTAACCGAGGACGCTTTCGCGCTGTGTAACATCGGCGAACCGTGGTTGGCGCTAACCGCGGTTCCATGCGGTTAACCGTGGTTGGTCGTAACCGCGGTGAACTTGCCTGTGTAACATGGGTATAAGTGCTTCACTGTAGTGTCCCTTTAAGAATTGGTAAAAGTCCAGGCCCGGCCCGACCCGAGCCCGCCACCTCAAACCCGGCCCTAAGCCCGGAGCTTCAGGCCAAAGCCCGGCCCAGGCCCGCCGTAAAACCTACATTACCCGGCCCGCCCGTGGGCCGGGCCGGGCCCGGGTTTTCGGGTACGTCCGAGCCCGTGCAGCATCACATAATCGCAAAGTTTCAGAGCGTTTTGCCGCTGGGGGGCGCTCCCACGCTTCAGCCAATCAGAAGGCGCCGGCTGGGGGAGTGTGTTCCCCGCTTTTGACTGACTTTAAGCCCGACACAGAAATATGGAACGCGCTTCCCCCCTTTTCTTTTCCGTTCTAGCTTTTTCTATTACGGGGAATTTATATACAAAAGCCACGGAGCCGCTAAAGAGGCTCGCGCGAGAACGGCAGTGCCGACGAAGAGCGGATTCCGCCGTCAGAGCTAAGCGAACAGAGGAAGGACGACTACGTCGATTGCTCAACCCTACTGTGGGAAATCAGCTAACAGCAGCCGAAGGGTAAAATACCCCAAGGCGACAGCCAGAGAAACACAAGCAGAACGCCCGAATCGAGCCCAGCCCGAGGTGCGCGAGCGAAAAAATGCTGCTGGTATGAAAGTGCATCATGAAGAGCTCCGCAGTCGGATCGTCAGCGCTAAGCAGGAGAAGCTCGTTTTGGGCGTTGTTGCTGTTCGCGCAGGCTAGGCCTACGCTCCTGTACTGTCCGATTTTACAGTTTCACTTGTCGCAGCCGTGTCTCAGTTCTTTATTATACTGCCGAAAGCGAAACACAGGGTCAGGGGTGATGAAGTCGAGGTTTTGACGGAAGCCCGTCTAGTCGGGAAGTAACATGATAGAATTTAAAAAATATGGAAAAGACGTTCTGGCTCCCGTCAGGGGAGCCTAAAAGCCTTTTTGATATTCTTTTTCATGGCCGGTGTCCTTCTTTTAATTATATCACATGGTCAGGGTGTGCATTTCATTTTCTCAGCATTCGCTTAGAGTGGAGCTGCCTGTGACAGCCGGGCGATATGTATTAGAATGAATGAACGTGTGGATTCAACTGCTGGGGGGCCCCTGGCACTAAAACTTTCTAAGATGAGACGGAAACTGGCAGCGGCAGCGGACATCCACGCCCCCAAAATCAGCTGTTGTTGTGAGCTTATAACAGCTTACGCCGTAAAACTGCTCTAGATTTTTACCAGCCAACATTATGATGATGAGGTGGTCATATACCGCTAAAATATGCTTCATCAGTCTGGGACCTTCATATTTTTAGCCTAATCAACGCATTAGAATTAGTTCAGAATAACGCAGCTCGCTTTATTAAAGGAGTACTGACACGAATTTTAAATATTTTCGGGTCGTTGCTCTAAATAAAAACGTGGGTGTCGAGAACCCTAAAAGGAGTGTCGCGGTGCATGGGAATGCATCGAATATATTTTTATTACCGCTACCTTAAAACAGCAATTTCGGTTTCGGTATCGAGAGGGTGGCTTCGCAGTGACGTATCAAGAGCGGTCTGACGTCACTGCAACTCGACTGCAACTCGCGACAAGACTGCAACTCGCGACATACTAGCAACAGTTGCCTGTTTGCTGTCAGTCGCACGTGGTTCACGTAAACAACGATGAGTGAATTGTCGTCCAGTGACTCTGAGAGTGATTTCTGCGACTTAGGCTGCATTCAGGACGCAAATTTCGCGAACCCAGTGAGCTGTGTTGATTTGTCATGATAATGTCCATCGCGGTGGGGCTGGCTTGCAGATGCTGGGCGACGAACTTTAAAATCAATGTATAATATTTTGTACGCGTTGTGTGGCTCCGGTGTGCGGAGAGCGATTACAGTGCACACTATGGAAACGAAAGATGTCCCTTTTGGGGTGCCTAAAAATGGTGTCAGTACTCCTTTAACTCCAATTATAACGGATCTGCCTGCATAACAGCCATGAAAAGTAGCCTGCCACTTTCATCTCTTGCAGCCCGTCGTAAAATCTCCCGTTTATCATTGTTTCATAAAATATTTCACCACACAGCATTGCATGACATGTTTATTCGTACTCCGCACTATGTATAGCGTCGCATCGATCGCACTTATAAGGTTCACTTTCCGTCTAGCCGCACCAACACATTTTTCCAATCATTCATTCCTCGGACATCACTAGAGGCCGGATTTCTAGGCACTAAAAAAATCGCATTTTAGGCGCCAAAAACAGGCAAGAAACACACAGTTTTAGGCCCCCAAAATCGTAAATATAGGCAGAATAAATATTTACAAAAAGTCAAATTTTCGAAGAAAGACGTGTGCGACCTGTGTGTACGACAGGAAAGCCAACAAATGTTATAGTGGAACAAAGGCGTCATAATGGAACAAAGGCGTCAGTGGTTTAACTAGCCATGCTATTGTCCGTTTTCCCGCACTGTTTCCAGAACACGGTCCCTTCTTTTATTGTCCAGCACTGGTGAGTTAAGTGTCCGCCGTCGAATAAACACGCTCCTGGGTGCATGAACTGGGCGCTAAAGATCACGTCTGCCAAGATTTGCAACGCTACTCGTCCCGGAAAGAAAGGAAATGTCAGACTAAACGCCGCTTGCCCTTTATCTCACGGGCGCGCGCACCAATATGGAGGAGGTGACGCACAACAAGGAATGGTCCTGCGTACGTCAGAATAGTACGTGACACTGCGAGAATGATTCGAGGCGAGATGTGTAATTTGTGCATTCTGTTGCTTGAATTAAGAATGAAAGTTGTAGAAATATTAAAACATACAGATGAAATCTGCGTGCGTTTTTATTTATTTTATTGCGATAGCAATTAAATGGACACTCGCGGCTGGTTTTCGCCGTCGGCGTCATTTGCCGTATATGTATATGTATATATATAACCGGGCCCGCCCGCCCATCGTTCGTGAGCGTGAAAAGACGCGAGGGGGGGGGGGGGGGTCCCTCGAGCGACCTTCGATTTTACGAGCGAGGGCGCGCGCGTTATCTCCCCTTCTCGGCGGCCGACGGCGGGGGGCCGGTGTACCCTTCTACGTGCTGCGCTCTCAACGCGAAGAGAATTGCTGCCAGCCTCACTTCGTATAACATTACAATTCTTAAAGACGATAGTCTTTCTTGGGATACCTAAACGCAGAAATTTTGGTCTGTCTGTCTGTTTCTCTGTTTGTCGGCACGTCGCACGATTCAGCTTGCTGGCCAAAGTTTAACCCCCTGTCTTACGACCTCCAATCTTGACCGAGGGGCATGTGTTCATACGGGTGAGCGTGGGCAATTAAAAATCAAATATTACGCATACCTGAGGCACAACATCAATACCTTAGTACTATTCACAGTGTTCCTTTAAAACAAAATCTATAGATACGTAATTATAAATATCCTAGTGTTTATTACGCGGCGCTGAAAATGCGCCGCTGTGTACAAAACAAGTCTCCGCCCAGTGATTTAACTTCGACGCTGTGGTGCTGCCACCTGGCAGCAGCATAGTTCAACACAAGCCGATGTTCCCCGGTAGCGCTGTAGATGGCGTCCTCTTCTGTTTTATCAATGCCAGCCAGATGCGGCTGATTCATCGTAGAAGAGCGCTGTCTCAGGCAAGGCAAAACATATATGGCCGCTTGATGAAATACGACCCACTCTACAAGACATGATCAGAGAACGCAGAGAAAAGACCGACGACCAAATTTCAGCGGAGAAACGTCGGCGTCCGTCTAAGCGTGCCCGGAAAACGTCCGAAAAACGAGCCCAGCGGCTAGCCCAGCTATTAAATTGTGGTACTCATGCCGCTCATGCAGTGCAGTCGGCACAAGACTATCGTCTTTCGACGACATTTGCAGCGAAGCACGCAGATACGCGGCCAATTTTTTTGCTATCGCATTCATTGCTTCACCATTGCGGTGAAACTGTGACTTTTTTTTACTTCGAATCGAGCGCGATGCGAGCCTAAGCTGCCTCCATTTCATTTCCATCCGTGTTCTCGCCGTTGCCGCGTCGTGCCGGCGCCAGTCCTGACCACGCTTGGCGTGTTTTGGATACATTGCCTATTACAGCAGTTACAGCGGTGCGACGCGCTGTGTTGTGGTAAGGATACATCATCCATGCCAGCCTCTCCAAGCGCAAAGAGGGATCCATCCCACAGAAACAGGCAGTACACTAGAGAGAACGCCGAAACGATAGAGAGAGAACGCCGAACGCCAGGTCGGGCTTGTGTGCCCGACCTGGCTTGGGCATGTCATGCGCATACAGTGTAACCTTGCGTGCGCATGACGTGTTGATGCGTCTGCGTCGTGTGATCTTCCGGCTCAGAGTTCCTCCGATACCGAAGAGGGCAGAGAAGAAATCTGGCTTGCGAGTGGCAAAGGTTTCAAGCTCACCTACCAGCATCATGTTTTCGCGGCTCATAATGAACCAATTAAAAAGTTCTTGCAGTACAAAGCTCCTCATTGGGCACGCAAAAACTTGCAGTGTCTAACTAAAATTTCTTATATGACCTGGTGAAGCGCCCTTTAAAAGTAAATTACATGTAAACGAAACAAAAGCCAAGTGCACATCTGACTTTTTTTACCTGCACTCTACATTCCCTGACGGCACTCCTTGCATGGTTTCGCATTCATTCTCCATCTTCCTGCTGCTGCACAGAGGCACCTCCAGTTTTCTGCCCCCCACCACACCCTGGTCTTCAAGGAGGTGCTTCAATTCCTTGGGAAAACTAGACTGGAAAACCGGCTGTAAAAGCCGCCATCCACGTCCTCGGCCACGGACGCCACTCTCCTCTTGCCACCTTTATTTTCCTCTCCCCATTGCACTGTATACGCTGGGACGTGCTGCCATTTAGGGTTGCAGAAATAGTGCCTTTTCCTCTCCTACTCGTCCCCCTGCTCCAACCACTCGCGCCATGTCAGTGCGGTGGGGTAAAGTGACCCGCGCGTCCCGTTTCACTGCTGCTAGCGGTTGCTTACCGGAAGTTTGTTGAACTAGGGAACCAGGTTGTGGCATCCCATAGAGTTCCGAAACGTCAATTTTGCCCGGTAACATGAATTACGGTATCAAACTGTACTCGAAAGCAAAATTTGAGTTTAAATAGTGCTGATATGGGCACCATTTTTGAAAATAGGTATTTATGGGCACTTATAGACATTTAGGCATTTATAGGCGCTATAAAACACTATAAAAGCCCTTCCTAACCCCTAATTCGTGCTCATATATCAAGGTGGCACGAGAGGAATGCATGGAACAAAATAGGCATTTGCCTAAAATCCGGTCTCTAGACATCACTATAGAGTGGAACCACCTTCCCGAAAATATTGTATCTATTAGTGATAACTCTTTGTTTCGTGACACCTTAAACGACATCGCCAACTAAAATGTCATTTCATTTTAGCCGTATATCCTGTATTTCTTGTTTTTCTTGCATTTTCTACTTTTGTATTTCTTGTATACTTTTCCTTGACGTAGCACTTTGTAATTTTTTTAGATTTTTCACTTATTGTTTTTTTTTGTATTTTATATTTGTATTCCTTATATAACTTACCTTGACATAACACTTTGTAATAGTTTCAAGATTTTTTCCTCATTGTATTATATTCCTACAAAAATTTCGTTATACTTATGTTGCACAACTTCTCATTGTAACGTGTAACCCACTCCCCTCTGTATGTAATGCCTTGTTTGGCACTGAGGGTACAATAAATGAAAAGAAATATACCGTGAATGGGATGTAGTCGCCGGGCGCATTCAAAGGTCTGACGCATCTCTCTCCCGAAACGCTGCACGAGAGTATATAAAATTACGTAGTTTGGTGCGCCAGCAAACGCCGGTTGCAGTACAAAGACATAGAAGAGAGCAGAGTCGTCGGAAGATAAGCTTAGATTCTAACATTGGGCAGTTACATTTACTTCGGCCCACAAATACCCACTTAGGCTAGCTTCATCACAAGAAAATACAAATGAGTTTCAACAAAACTCGGCGGCGACTGTCGATTAGCGCTAAGTGTCTTTTCAAATGTACCGATTCCTTATTAGAGCCAGTTGTATTCGGCGCAGGGCTCAAGAATTTCCCGAAGGAAACACTTCTCAAAACAGTGAAACACTGACGCACACAGGATCTCGATGATGTTAGAGGTTGGTCAGAGAATAAGAAGATGGCCTTCGTCTTCCAGCAGTCTTAGACAAATGCATAGCGCACCGTACGACGTGTTATTTTTTGCTGGATTGCTTCACATAGTTTCTAGAGACACCTCGTAAAATCCCACATCCTTTTTTTTTCTGTCTTGAAGACGAACAATCAGGACACGGCTTAAGGGATTTATTTTTCGATGGATGCGCAGCACGTTTGTAATAACTCGGGCCTATTCCTGACCGGCGTCTCCATCTCCGAATCAATAGATTATGGCTAGTGCACACGAATTCCTTAAAGGAAATCCGTATTTATTTCAAAACCTGATTGCCTGTTGCATGCATTGGGATAGCACAAACAGTTAGCGCACTTCTTTGTTTGTATAACTCGACGTTACTCGAATATTTGTTTCCGACATAGCTTTGCCGAGGATTGTGTGCAGTAAATATTCACCCAGTTTCTGCACCACAGCAGTGCGACAGAATGTGAAGCTTCATAACTCGGTGCGCATTGTGTATGGCATGGCTGCGTGAGTGATGAATTTATGAAATTGAGAGGGCATATACCTCTATGGTCTGTCACATATGCCAGTAAAACCACGAGATGGGACGGTCACAGACATAACATAAAATGTACTCGTTGTAAACGATGACACGTTTATAATGAGAAAGTCAACAAGAGTGACATTTGCTTTGTTAATTGAATAGATAAGTTGTGAACCGTTTTGAAGTCAAACAGTGAGAGAGATAATGTAATGCGGAAAGGCAGGGAGGTTAACCGCAGGACGAATATGTGGTTTGCTACACGGCACTGGGAAATTGTTAACGGGAGACAGAAAAGTAGGCGAGATAGAATGAGAGAGGCAGGGAGATAAACAGAAACCCTCTCCCACTCTCCCGGCGAGTCGCTCGCAGAAACTTAACGCTTTCGTCGCCTTGTGGCGGGAAGCTAGAGTCTTCCGGCTTTCCAAGATGGAGTGTTAAGCTCACCGGTGTAGTGTGAACGCAATTAAAGTTCATTGTCTGTCTGTCTGTCTGTCTGTCTGTCTGTCTGTAATGTGAACGCCGTGTTAATTTGAAAACGCCTTACACTAAGAATTGGCATCAATTACTTTAAGTGGCCTTACATGCGAATGTTGATTAAACCGTTTGGCACGTGGCGTGAGAGCTAGTGCAAGGCTGCGAAAAAGAAATGGGGTTTAAAAAATGAATTTTAGTGCGGAATCATTTCTTTAAAAGAACTCTTAAACAACATTGATTTAGCCAAAGCTGCAAGGATTCGGCACGTACTGCTAGTAATGTTTGCTTTCCCTCGCTGCTATATCGAGCTGTTGTTACAAAGCTCTTTTAAGGATTAGCGCCAACCGTCCACAAAAGAGGCTTTCAGGCTTCGTGGACACTGGGAGAGCCCCCCCCCTCCTCTCATCCTCTCGCTGCGGAGAACGTGTTTTCCAGGCGCTTCTATCTGCACGTGCAAAGACGCATCGTTGTCCAAAAAGGGAGGTCCCCTCCCGAAACTGTTGGGAACTAAATAAACATGTTATCCTTGTTGACAACGCCTCCGTTGTGTTACAACCTATATATATATATATATATATATATATATATATATATATATATATATATATATATATATATATATATATATATATATATATATATATATATGCTTTATTTTTAACAACATGAAATTAAAGTTATGCATTCACCTGTAATAATAATAATAATAATAATAAAACAAGCATCAGCATCGGCGCCTGGTCAGAAAAAAATAGCACTGACTATCCAATAGTAAGCGACATCGCATGGCGAAGTTAGTTTCTAATAGCAACTCGTAGGCAGGCGCTAGCATTTTTGCAAGCTGCGTCATTCGGGTTAAATTATGCAAAAAAATTGTAACACTTTTGGTGCTAACGCATAAAGGTATTCCCCATCGAATATACTGGCTAGAAGTTCTGAGTTTCTGTTCAATGAAAGTGCTTCAGATTTCAGAGTTGGTTTTACGGAGAGGGCGTTGTCTTTGATTGTCAAGAAATTCAAAAATGACATTTGGAAGATAAATCTCGAGGGGGGACACTTGCATGGGGTGTCCCCCCCCCCCCAGCTTGAACACAGGGGGGGGGGGTCAGGACCCCCCTAACCCCCCATGATTTACGCCACTGCTCCAAGTCGTCGTAGGCATTTTCACATTAATCAGTCTAAATAAATTCTGTGTTCTTGTGAAGCAATATATTCAATAGTCTTGCTCAGGCCGTAAAGCTTTTTATGAAGTTTCTAAAATGTCCGTGTACATTATCTGGCTTCATCTCTCGTACACGCCCCACGGACTCTTCTTTAGTGCTCTCAGTAAATCCATCCAGGATGCGTCGAAGAAATGTAATTTTTGCCTTGAAAAACTTACTCTTAAATTTCACTTTCAGTTTAGCTTCGCTCAGTGCGATCAAAACAGCAGTCAAGTGTACAGCGTGAGAAGTTTGATATTTGGAATAGACTAAGATATCGTCGACATAGATGTCATTCAAAACCTCATTCATCATATTTTGACACCAGGCAGCACTGTTCTTCCGCCCGAAAGGTAAACGATTTTTCTCACATACGTGAAAGGGGGTGACAAAGACCGTGTACATCTTATACTCCTTTTTCGAGCGATACCTGCCAAAATACTTTGGAAGTATCTATTCGGGCAAATACTTTGCAACTTACTGTTTCATCAATTATTCCGTTGATCCTCGGAATCTGAAAATGAAATAGGTCTGATTGGTGATTCAGGATTCGGTAGTCTGTATATTGCCTCAAAGATATATCTTCTTTAAGAGTCAGTGTATTCAGGGAGGCGAACGTGGACACCAATGGCCGCATTACGCTAGCATCTAACATATTTTGGATCTCACTTTTCTACTGAATTTTCTTCTCGCATGACATGTTGTAAGGCTTTCTCCTTACCGGTGTAACATGTTTCCGCTGTAAAGGAACCGAAAATTGTGTTGTTGCCGGTGGTTAGTTGCTTAAGCAGACAAGTTCTGGGAACTTGCAGCGGACATCGCCTTCACATTTAATAAGGCGATCCGCGATACTCAAGGAAGCGCACGTCTCTTTAGCCACAATTACTTCATCATTCAAATAAAGGTTTAACTTTACGGTCTTCATATCAGGTCTAGAAAGTAAAAATTTGTAGTCACACCCTTTCACTACGAAAGCGTTGATGTCAGAAAGAAGAAGAATAAAATCTTCTATCGCTGTCAGTATTGGAATATTACATTGGCGCAGTCTACCAAAGGATCAAGAACGCAACTATGTGCATAACTTTGCTGACATCCAGAAGTTCAAGCGACAAGCCATACTTTTCGACATGCGACGTGGATGTAGACACAAAGTATGAGTTGTCTGAAGGTATCACGACTTCCGAACTACACGAGTTCGTCGCTCACAAAGCCGGGAAAACGCCGGGGGAGCTCGACCGTGAAACATCAGTGACGCTGAGACTGAAGTACTCCGAGTTTCAAGAATACATCACATCTGAAAACGTCGTCAAGGGTTTCGCCCAGCAAAGAAGGCTGTTCCACTTGCTCATGCTTCTTGGAAACGCTCCACCATCAGCAGCAGTACGCAGGGCGACAGCAGCAACTCATGGACAGTCTTCTTGCCGTCGTCCATTCACAGGAAAGATCGCACAAGGAGATATTTACGCCTGACCCATTCGATGGTGAAAGCAGAAGCCCTCGGTCATCTGGATCGAGTTCTACGAGCAAGCATGTGAGGATAACTGGTGGCAAGAATACAGTGAGCGCATCAGGAACATGCTTCTGTTTTCTACCGGACTGGCTAAAATGTGGTACCAGCTTCACTACGCTGGACAATATACCGACACATGAGACGAGTGCAAATGTAGTTTGCTGGCTGTTTTTCGAGAAAAACCCAGTTGAAAGGTGGGACCGAGCGATTCTTTACAAATATCGATCCCGAAAGTGCCTAGGGTATTTTTATGAGAAAAGGCGGCTTCTTCAAATGGCAATCCAATGAAAGCACATGATCCGCTGGACATCCGAAACAACTCCGAACATCCGTGGACATCAACGGACTTGCAGGGGATAGCAGTCGGACATCCAGTTCAAATTGAGTTAAATATGTCCCACAAAGTATATCCTAAGAATATCCTGTCTAGGACGTCTATAAAGAACGTATTGCATGAGTATTTAGTGTTCTCAATCTCCTTTGGTAATGTTGACTATGGCTAGGCGCCAATCGCGCATAAAATGAAACTATTCTAGTTCCATAATTTTGCTTCACTCAGTCATCGAGTGAAGCAAAAACATGCTTGTAAAAAATAAATAATATAGCAATAATTAAAGAGTAATGAAATGATGTCGTATTTTCTGCATAAAAGTTACGAATTTATTCGAAATTTCACGTCCCAGAAACGGGAGAGATGTGTGCGTTAATGAACGACAGAAATTCCTCATCAGCTTTGTCGGTTGAAACCCCGCGCCAAAAGTTTTCAAAACCTGAAACAATGAAAAAAAAAAAAAAAAAAAAAAAAAAAAAAAAAAAAAAAAAAAAAACGTTACTTGCCTTAAGTCATTAAACATACTATTTTTTGTGTTTAAATACAATATATGAACTTTAGTTTGTTAAATTTTAGCATAATGATCCTATAGTTGTGTTGTTTCGCCTTTTATTCTAAGTAACACGCTAACCGACTTTTCGCGTGCTATTTCTACCGCTTTCATGGCCTGTGTAGGTATTGTGTGGCTGGAGCTCGGTTTGTCGACGACTGTTCAGCGGCGCTTTGGACCTCGAGAGCTGTGCAAGCTCGCAGACCTGCAATAGAGGTAAGTTCATCAACGCACTTTTCAAACTCCGCGGCAAACTCGCGCGATGACGACGTTGACATTGCAGCAAGTTACGTTACCCCATTGCAGCATCTTCCACCGAAACATCAAAGCAAACCATCGATAAGAAGATTAACGACAAAATACGGCCACTGCCTCGCTTTCCGCGTGAGATGTGACTGTAGAGAAGGTAGCCTACATCTTACGTTCCTTGAAGTATGCACGGATAACAAGTATGAAGAGCAAATTGCAACCGAAGCGAGGATCGGGGGGTGCTGCCCTGTTGCGGAAATCGTCACGCTCTTTTCTGGGCAACAAGCGCTTTTTTTCTGGTTTTCCAAAAACCTGCGACAAGCGACGGCGACCAGTGTTGCCAGGTTTGGCTATTTATAGCGAAATTGGGCTACAGAAAAAAGTTTTTGGCGTCGACTCGAGCGAGTTGGCTATGTGGCTATATTTGGGCTACTAAAAATTGGCCACTTGGCTTTGTTTGGGCTATAAGTGGCACCGTCATGATCAGCGCTCCAGAGGTGACTCTCATCGAGCAGAAACAAATCTCCAAAGGCGCATTCACATTTAGTGTTGAAAGGCCGAAATCCGCAATGTTCACCAAAAATCCGCTCATGTCGTCGCCTAAGCGTGCGGAAAACCGTGCGACGAGCAGCTTTGCACTACGACCATTTTCGCCCCGGCAGCAGCGGCGGAACGCCTTTTCACCTCTCCAGGAGCCGTACTTTGCCTATACCAGCAAATGAACCACGTGATTTAAGGCCGCAATTTCAAACTGGAGGCCAAGGAGTTGGATGTGTATTTGCATAAGTACAAGCGAAACCTTGTGCAATTTCGCCCAATTTCTAGCGGTATAATCTTGTTTTTAATCAGATTCCTATGGGCAACGCGGGTATTAGTGTATGCTGTAGAATCTACAGAAGGCCGAGCGACTTCACTGCAAAGAATGATGAGTCATGCACCTGGCCACAGCCATAAATAATGAACTCACGCGTTTCACCCAGTCATATTTCGACGCTTGTGCTCACGGCTCGTGCTTTGCGCGACATCTGCGTTACCTGAAGCAAGTTTACCCAAATAATTTTAATTCTTTATCTAGCACATTACCCATCGCGATGGGCTGCTGGATATATGGTGCTTGACTGCTGACCGGAGGTCGCGAGATCGAACACCGTCCGCGGTGTTCATAAGGGCAAAAAGCTACAGAGGTCTCTGTGCTTAGATAAGGCGAACGTTAAAGACCCGCAGGTGGTCGTGATTTCCGGAACCCTCCTCCATGGCGTCTCTCATAATTATGTCGTCGTTTTGGGACGCAAAACCTCGACTATTATTACTGTCCACCTTTTCCGCCGCGCTATCCTCTACTGCCGTAGCAACATTACTTCATAAATGTTTAAGTGGGGGTTTTTTTTTAATTGGCGGCGCTAAACTTAATTCGACGCATGAGCTGAACATTCACAGGGAAGGCGGCGAAAGCTCCATGGTAGATATGATCACGAAATTTAGAACGAATAATAATTGCTGACCCTCTTTTGCTTCATGTGTAAAATACTGCAGAGCGGATCAGAACTGCTCCTAAAGAACACCTCGCATCGGAACGTCGCTTTTTAAAACCAAAAGCTGGTGAGACGCAGCTAGCAGATTTGAGTTTTCCTTTGGTTTTTTTTTCTTCGAATTAAAAATACTTTCACGTCCTTCAACACAAGCTATTTGATAAACAATAACGACGGGTGTCTCAGACAGGGATTGTAGTAGCGGAATGTGAAAAAAGTAAGTCCGAATAAAACTGCAAATACGAATGGCTATATTTGGCTACAAATATTTTAGCTTTTTTTCGCCTTTGGCTACATTTGGGCTACAGATTCTCTGGCTTTTGGCTACGCGGCCGCGTCCGACCTGGCAACACTGACGGCGACGGATGGCCCTTCGCGATTGCAAATCCTGTCGCTCGTCGCTGGAAAATCGCGTGCATGTGGTTAAGCCTTAAGGTTTCGTATTTGTAGGAAGCGACCGTAGGTTGGCGCGGGCCGCGCGGGCTGATTTGTGACCTTCGCTCGCTGTGTGCCGTGAGCCGCGATGCCTCTACACTCGCATCATCCGTGAATTACGCTGTGGCGCACGGATAATTCAAATAGAGAGGCAACGTGCCGCGCACAGATAGAAAGAAAACCAAAGAACCGTGCCCGCCCGCGTGTTGAGGGATGAGGAAGCGACTTGAAGGGGGGGTCGGCATATTAAAAAAAAAAAAAAGAAAAGATTAACGGGCGAGGATGCGCCGCACATCGGTTGACGCGACTGCAGCGGATGAAAGTAGGGGGCGCGCTATTACGCGGGAAAAAAAAAAATCCCAATTTTGACGACTAAAGTTGCGGGTGCGCTTAGTATGCGAGTGCGTTCATTACGCGAGTAAATACGGCAGATTCTTGAGTTTCACTTGAAAAAAAACCCTTATGAATTATGGGCCATAGTGGATGTCTCTATATTATAATTTTTGACTCCCTGGGCTAGTTTCATATGCTTTACAACGCAAGTACACAGGCGTAATGGTATTATGCCTGTCCGCCGTGATGGTGTAGCGGTTAGGGTACTTGGTTGTTGACCCGAAGGTCGCGGGTGCGGTCCTGGCCGCGGTAGTCGCATTTCGATGGAGAGAAAAGCTAGAGGCCTGTGTACTGTGTGATGCCAGTGCAGGTTAAAAAAAAAGACCAAGTGGTCAAAATTTTCCCGAGCCTTCATTACGACGTGCCTCCATGAAAATGTGGCTTCCACAGCTGTAATTTGATCCCGCTATCTCGTGCTCAGTGGCAGAACACCTTAGCTGTCTGAGCCAATGCGCACCGTGTGAGAATATGTTGTTGTGTAGAGAACTTCGCTTTCTGCATGTCTAAGAGTGACAGCCAGCTTGCATTTTGTTGTTTTCAGTTACTTTCAACAATTTTTACTTTCTCTGACCACCTTTCTGTGTATGGCGTGTGTATAGCTATAAAATAGCACTTTATGGTAGGCTTTTTTTGTTGGCTCTCATGAGTTTGCTTAAAGGTAACCTCTTAATTTACCAGGTCCCCTCCAACGCAACAAGAGGACATTGAGGCATCTATTGAAGAACCCGTTGATTCCCAAAATTGATTGAATCTTATTTGAAGCTTTCAGTGTTTGCACATTTAAAAAAAAAATTATTGAGCTATTTTCCTGTCCGAACTAAATCCTAGTCAAGCCCATGAAGAGGCTTTTTGACCCCAACCCAACGTTGTAATCAATAAATTTTTATACTTTCAATGTCATGACCCAATTGATTAGGACACTCGTAAAGGCTGTCATGTACTGTGTCAATAAATATTGCACAGGTTCCTTTTTTTGTTGTTGTGTTTGTATCTGCTGTACTCGCCGATACGTATTTCTTCTATGTGCAATTTTCAATTTCACTTTATATGTATATGACTTTTTTTTGTACTGCACAGTCTCATACATATGCTTTCACTTTCTGCAACACGAAGAGACCTGCAGCTGACATATCTATGCTATCAAGTTTCATGTACAATGCCGTATTCTTTTAAAGATTTTTCTCTTGCAGGTAGCTAATTCTTGTTAATGTTTAGAGTTTTGTTTTGAGAAGATGAGAAGAAATGAAGCACCTGCTGTTTATGTCTGTGGCCCCATCTTTTATTTGTGCTGCCATGACTGGACATCAGTGACCAGAATGCCTGATGTGTATCTATTAATAGCACCTCAACCCACTGAGAGCCTGTTTCATCAAGTCTGTTAGCGTGAAACAAATTTATTCTGAAGCTCCTGTGACAGGTGCTTTCTCAGTAGACCATTTTGAGAGCAGCCTTTCAGTATAATAATGCATTGTGGTCTCTACAGTCAGCAGCATTGAATATTACATTTTGGTTGGTTATGTATTCAGCTACTTACGTTACCTTCACTACAGTGGCGTAGCCAGGGGCTGGCACACCGGGCACGTGCCCCCCCCCCCCCCCGAAAATTTTTTCGCCATGGCATGCAGAGCGAAAAATGACCATTTCAGGGAAGTGCACCCCCCCCGAAATCAAGGAGGTGCCCCCCCCCCCCCCCCGAAAAAAAATTTCTGGCTATGCCCCTGCTTCACTACTCAAACTTTGTATTAATTTACTATTTCTCACCTCCAACTTAATGTTTGCTGTTGCTAGGAAAAGCAAATAATGTAACCAGAACAAGTTAGCTTTTTAAGATCACTGAAGTAGCACCTTTGGTCTCATACACGTGAGAATCATCGATGTCAAAACACTGAGTTGCCCTTGAGAATGAGATGCTATTCAGTGCCGATATGATTTTTATGAATGTTTTGTGTAGGTAGAATATGATAGCCTTATGGCACACGTACGTCTTGCTCTTAATTGTATTTTTTTACAGCGAAAGCTGTTATGAGATCACAACAAGGGCCGATTCGGGCGCCGTAGTTGTCCACCGCCAGTGTGCGTAACCGCTATCGCAAGAAAAAAAAAACGAAAAAAAAATACCCATGATAGATTAGGATTCGAACCCGGGACCTCTGCGTGGCAGCCCAGTGTTCTGCCACAGAGCTACGCCCTTTTTCTTTCTTTCTTTATTGCTTATGTACATACTTACAGCATTGACAAACAAATATATGCCAGACAAAGAAAAAGAAACACAAAAAAAAAGAAAAGGAAAAGCTACTCAAGTATCAGAGTTTACAGGTTATTAAAATTGCTTCATCTGTAGAAGGTTTTCTACTTGATGAAGCCACTCAGGTACATCTTGTTGGACCTTCTGTGTTTCAACATATGAACATATAGATTCAAAAAAGTACTGTCGAACTGGCCGTGCGTTAATATCAGCATGACGCACTGCCATTCTAGATTGCCATATACTGTGCAGGCCCAGTAACATAACGAGATCGAATGGTACCCCTTCCTCGTTTGAAACTGGGAGAAATCTGACGCCGTAGGCATCAAGGGGCAAATCCTTTTTTAAGGTCCTTTGAAGAACGTCCCAAAAAAAAGACTGCATCCCAGCAGTCAAGAAAAACATGTTCGACTGTCTCTGGCTTCGTACAAAGAAAACAATGGTCCCCCCAAGGAACGAACAAGCCCTTTTCCTCCATCCATGTTTTGACAGGCAATGTTCCAGTATGTAATTTGAAGAAAAAGGATTTCACTCCAGGTGCCACCTCCATTCTCTTTACACGGCTTAAGACATTCTGACCTGGACCTACACTGTACATTGCTCTATAGATAGGAACAGGAAGAACGGTATCTACCAGGTCTTTGTACAACTTTTTACGGGAAACGGAGCAGAGATATTCCAACGAAAAGCGTGTTTTTAAAAAGAGGCACGAATTAACTACTTCTTTCAGGTAACCTCTAACGGTGGCTTTCATGTTGCCAGACGACACTACAAATTACGGCAACACCTTCCCAAGCCTAAGCTGCATAACAGTGCGTATGAATGGGTCTCGATTATTCCGGAAGAACATGAACCGGTTAACTAACTGACGCAGATACAGATGACACAGACCAAGCCCACCAAAGCGAACCCGCCTAAAAAGGTTAGTTCTACTTGTTCGTTCTCAAGAAGAACCCCACAAGAAAACGGCAAATACTCGATGAAGCTTTTGCACGTTTACACGCAAACAATGCAGTACTTGGAGCACGTACCAGAGCTTACTGACTAAAAATATGTTACAAAAGGTTGCTCTGGCGAAAATCGAGAGATGAAAACCTTTGCTCGAAACTCCGTTGGAAACATATTGTACACAGGCTTTATGTTGGGTAAGGAATCGTATGTATAAATGTTGTAGATCGTTTTAGAAGAGCAAAATCGCGACCAGGCGTCGCACAAAGTGATTTGCGTAACGAGTGAATCGTTGAAAGCCTCCAACCCGTTGCACAACTGTTCACTTAGGATTCTTCATCGTCGTCAGCCACCGTATCAACAATGTGCACATAACACCTTACAGATGTGTAACGCGTACCTCGCTTCACCACAGAAGAACGAATAATGGCATAGTGGGTGCTTACATAATTCACAAAAACGATAAATCATGCTGCAGTAGGTGCCATGCAAATGTACTTGAAGTAGTTTCCTCAAGAGTTTAAAACGGATCCAGAAATCCGCTCTTCCAGCTTTCGCTGCGACTGTGCTGCGCGTTTCGCGCAGGCCTGTCGTTTTTTAATCTGAGGAAATGCTATCATTTTTTCAATAAGTTCTTTTTTGCTCTAATGAGATGTGCAGTGGCTAGTCAGTGTGCAATATACATTTTTGAAAGTTTTTGTGCAGGTAGAATGAAAGCCTCCATATGGCACATACGTCTTGCTCTTGTATCTTTTATTTTAATCTGAGGAAAAGCGACTATTTTTTCAATCATTTCTTGCTTCAATGGGCAAGATGTCAAATATGTCCAGTCACAGTGTGCAATATATGTGTTCTTTCATACAACTTTGGTCTTAAATAAAAAGGTTTGTGTTTGCCATACACTTGGCTCAGTTTCTCTTGCACAAGTGGACATTTAGGTATTATAATGTTGCCATCTGTCAAATTTCATTTAATTGCTAAAATTTCAGCAGTTTGAAGCATGCGTAGTTTTTCTTTGCTTTCAGGTGCTAACTGAATTGAGTGCTTCGATCATGTCAGAAATGCATCTCGGTACAAAAATTTGGGCCTGTACTTCAGTCCAAAAAGTGCAATTCTAACAATTTCAGTGCTTAATACCACTTTTGGAGTGTAAAAAAGACTGATGAAGACTTCTTTTAGAAAACAACCTGCACAAAAGAGATCCCTTAATCTCCAAGTCACGTACGCAGTGTGTCCCACGGGACTTGCTAGGGATAACCGTCGGATCAGGAAAGAGCGGCCAAACTGACTTGCAAGGGATGTCCGCCGGTGCTGTTTCGGATATACAGGGGATATCCGAAATCTTGTCGGGGTTGTGCTAAGGACATCCATAGAATATCATTTTTGTCAATGGGAAGTCCGAAACTTCCGGAGTCGGCGATTGTACCGCTCGTCATTCACGGTCTTGCCAAGGAACTCCAGAGACAGGCGTACATGCAATCACCCAAAACTGTAGAGGAACATCTAGGTTCTTTCAGAAACGCCTCAATTGATTCGAATTCGCAGAATCCACATCGACCAGATTATTATCCCGAGAAGGCACCATGGAGGTCATTCGAGCTTGACAATTGGAATTGCCGAAAGCGAGTGGTCAATGTAATCTCCGATGCCAGTAATGACCAAGAACATATCGCTTATTCGCATCCAGGAGCAGCGGAAACAAAAAAACGAATAAAAGAGGGTGCACAGTCCCACCTGACGAAAAAAAAATCACACTGTTTTTGTAACCGCTCTTAACTTTCTATATATCAAAATTAACGTAAATGGTGAAAATGTTGACGCACTAATTGATACAAGGGGCATCCGTGTTTATCATAAATGAGGCACTTGTAAAGAAGACAGAAATGATTCGAGGCAGGTTGGTTCAAGCACAAAGCTTTGATGAGACGAGACAAATTTATGGTGATTGTGTGAGAAGAAGTGTCTCTTATCAAGGCCAGAATGCTCACATCGACGGAAGATTTTATCCTTCTTTCTCTTCCCACAGTTCCCCGCCATAGCAATTCTTCGTCGTCTTTGGCACACTACAACTATATGACAGCCTACACCAGCTTGCTGCATCACCAGCGCCACCATCACATCATTGCTAGACATGACATGCCAGAACTAGAAATCTCCGATGACGGAACACCAATCCTAAAGAAGAATGTTAAGCGTTCGCTTTTAACCGTCGTTTCTGTGCTGTTACGTCGACCCCTGAATATCCACAGGCAAATAGGAAAGCGGTATGAATGATCAAAGCGACGAAAGGTCTTATTGTTAAGGCTCGTGATCCTAATCTGGCACTACTAGCAGGCAGGGGCACAGTGGTGCTCCCTGAGAACAGCCCTGCAGAGTTTCTGACGGACGGGCGGTATTGCACGACGCTTCCAGTCTACCCTAAAAGCTTGGTTACCCGCATGTTAAACATCCTCATGCTGAGAAACAACGATGCCGTATTCCGATAAAGTGAGAGTAAGAACGTCAACCTCCGGCGCAGAGCATGGCCGGTGCCACTTTTTGACCCACAGTGTTATGCATGGGTTAAAGAAGGCAAAACGAAAGCAATAGTCTTGCACGTAGCCAATAAACCATAATTGTACGCGGTCAAAACTTCCACAAATGTAACATTATAAAGGAACGGTAAGATTCGCCTTTCTCCTGTACAGAATCAGTGGGAAGCAATGACGCTTTATCACAGGTGACACGTGCTAATCTAGCTGAATGAGTACAGAAAGGACGGGGTTTTGTTTCTCAGTGAAACACACCTGCAGGCCTGTTTTTATTGAGAACACGAAAAAAAGAGAAAAAAAAATCAAACTTCCCAGTTCATCCACTTCATCAGCGGCTTTCTAAGAAATTCTTAGGGACTTTCTTTGCAGCTTTATGCAACAGAAATCGGATGACGATTTTCCGCAGCACTTAATTTTTAATAGGTTTTCAAAATATATGCACTAAAAGGAGATATGATTATTCATATTTGTGCATTTTCTATCGATTCTTGTAGCTGGAACAACACACCTTAGTCGCCGTTACCCCATAAAACAAACAAACAAACAAACGAACAAAGAGACAGACAGACAAACAAACAATAAAACAAACAAACCGTTCACAGCAGAAACGTTTCGGTACTGCGTTTCTTTTTATGCCCTCTTTAATAATTAGAAATATGTTTCAGAAGACCTAGAAAAATTACGACGTGAGGTCAATCCCAATGGCCACGCTTTTATGAGTTTCCGAGTCCGCTATCGTTCAGCTGTATCTCAGAATGATGGATATGAATGGGAGCCTGCTGTTTTTGACTTATAATGTTATCTCTAATAATAGCCGCATTTGACATTCTGTCAGATCTCATAGTGATAAATGTACTCGTACTCATTAGTGAAAAGTTAATAGTGCAATCACATGAATCGGCTATGCGTATAAATACAGCAGTTGTTCGGGCCCTGTGAGCTACGCGCCGCATTCAGTACTCCACAATGGACCTGCACATCGCTTCGGCCCTTCTTTTCGCAATCGGGGCTACGGCTGCTCAGGACGCTGGTGTCCCGGTAAGTACGAAAATGGGCAGTTTTGGAACGACAAAGCAGGAAAAACAACACAACAAGCTAAACTGAACGTGTGTTTCGCGAATGACTTCACATCGGAGATATTCTTCGAATTACTTGGCGCACTATGACGGGAACAGACGTGTACAAGCTACAGAAAATAAGTAACCGATTACAGACAGACAGACAAGGAACTTTATTAAGGTCCTGAGGAGCCAGCCAGTGCAGTCCTACAGATGACCCCTGGCTTGCTGTCGGCTAATCCCATGTTGGAGCCGGGAGGCCGTGCCTCTTCGCTCTCTCATGGGCCCTCTGGACAGCCTTAGACTGGTCTTCCAATTTTGAGCTCGTGATGGCTTTCTCCCAGTCGTCGCTGTTGTTGAAGTCCTGTAACACAGGGCACTGCCAATCGCAATTACTTTCTTTAAAATATAACTGATTGAAGTGGTCGATTAGAACCCAACAAAAGTAACTGAGTAATTACAGTAATGTAATAGATTAGTTTTGCGTTACTTTCCTTCACAATATCATTGCCGTAACACAATAGCACAAATTTACTCAAGCTACAACGAACTACTGTGACTTGCTTGGTACAGAGAAGGCTGGAGGCTTACTGTGGCGCTTGCGATATAGTGTTACAAGTTATTTCCAGCAGGAGTTGTTTTTCAAAGTTTTCGTTGCTGATTCTCCCACATTTCCTCGTAAACAGGTCAGCTGCTACACTGAACACACTCTCAATGCATGCGTTGGAGGGAAGGGCGGTAACATAACGTAGGAACACCTTGTGCAACATCCCGCAGTTGCGGAGTGCATTGATGTT
>JALIZH010011394.1:0-18457 GCA_030522465.1 Rhipicephalus appendiculatus
ATTTTTTGGTGCCTTTATATATATATATATATATATATATATATATATATATATATATATATATATATATATATCCGGAGTATGACGGCGACGGCAAAAATCAGCCGAGAGTGTCCGTATAATTGCTATCGCAATTAAAAAAAGAAATCTAAATGAGTTCAGCTGAAAAGCTTATGGCGAGTGAAGAAGAACTTCATAAGAAGGATTCTTTTACTTGACCTTGATGCTAGAAAATTTGCTCCCCTCTTTTTAATTTTTTTTTTTACTAACGTGACTTCTGGGACCAAAACCGCGTCAGTGAAATAACTTGCTAGTTCAGTCCCCGTCATTATGGTGACGCCGAGAACGTCGGTCAATTCTTGGCGGACCCGGAATAAAACACTTTCGTGCTAAAACATAATAAGAGTTGTTGCTTAACGTCCCATAACCACGATATGGATTACGAAGGACGCCGTAGTGGAGGGCTCCGGAAATTTAGAGCACCTGGCGTTAATTAATGTGCACAGAAGTCTAAGGTCAGATGCCTCAAGCATTTATGCCTCCATCGAAAATGCTGCCGCCGTGGGAGCTATTCCATCCTGCGATCTTAGGGTCAGCAGTCGAGCACCACAACTACCAGACTACCGTAGTGGGCTCATGCTAAAGGATAAGATGAATATTCCTGTTTTCTATTGATAATTATGCCATTCTGTCTTCTTGCTTACCGGGCGGCGACTCGAAAGGTGAAGCGTATAAAGAATAAATATAGAGAAACAAATTTGTTGAAATTGCGCCATTGCTTCCTGTATTCATCATCTTGTCTACGTGCATTGTGCATTCATAATGAATAAAAGTGTCAATTACGCATAACCCAAACATTGTCAAGAAGTCTTCAGTCCGGTCGGCGAATACCACTAAGGAACCACTCAACAACAAGCTGTGCCAAGTCGCAACGTTAAAAGATATGCTTAGAAAGTTGACGTGACCAGTACGTCTACGGACACGATAGCACTATGTCCCCACAACGCTGAGCCACCGGTGCCGACGCCGAGAAGGAATTAACGTACTTGATGGTAAGTTCCATACGTCTAAATGTTCAACATGAATGAGATTGAACAGAAAGCAACCGGCTACTAAGCAGAAGCGACCATTTCGGAGTGACTATTCTGCATGTGCATTCTCGTTTAGATTAGCTCTCTTTACCTCACGCTGTGTGCGTAAACAATCGTTAAGCAATTGCGTAAAACTCTTGGATACAGCAAAATACCATGAATATGGAGCCCAATATAGCGCAATGCGTTCAGTAAACCATTTAAACATTACGCGAGTATTAGCCTTAGCAGGCAGCACGTGCGTCATGTCACTCAAACATACTGCCGGCGAGAAGGTCACATTCTGTGCATGTGCTCAGCTACGAACGCTTAATTTGTCGTCTATGTTGATGAAAAGAGGTACGCTTACAGGGAAGGAAAAAAAGTTGAGGATCCACTCCAATCTTCGATAGCAGATTACAAGCGAAGCGGTTCAATACCTGGCACATTATTTCGAACCACAGACAATCACACGCCCTGCAACTTAATCCGAAATGTATGTCCATATGCATGTTCTTCATTTCTATTGGAACAGCAGTACGTAGCGGCGCGTGCCTAATCGCTGTGACATGTGCGTTTTTGCACGCTGGGTATATAGAGCAGACCACGCGCAACGGACAGACTATTCCTTGTTATGTACGTCTTCACTGTAAGTTTCGGAAGGTTGACCTAATTTTTCATTCCTTGGTCGTTTTTCGTCGGTGGTCCATGCCAGCAGCACTTGTAGCTGGTAGGCCTCTGAGGTTCCATCTCAACTCCTCGCTCTGAGGCACCAGTAGAATGTAGACTACGAAGGAGGAGAGCGGAGAGAGGAGGCAGGGAAATGCTTAGTGCAAGTGAAAGCTGTTGTGCGTTACGGAAAGTCTACTGGAAAGCAGGGGTTATCAACTGCAACGCTTTCGTATTCACCATTGATGCTCTGTAGTGGGGCAATTGCTTCCAATGGAAAAATGATCGGATATTCAGCACGTTATTTTCTTTTTCTCTGTCGAGGTGAGCACGACATGTACAGCTGTCACTGAATAAAGGATAAATCCAAACAATCGAGTGAGGGCATGAGCAGTAGTTATTCGTTTTATGCGACAATGGCTCCTTAGTGGTTTCCTAGGCAATAAAAGCACACCCTTAGTGCATTTTCTTGGTGATTACTTAAATGAAGAAGGTTGTACAGCACCGAGACAGCTTAACGAGGAGCTCGCCATCTAAAGGTAAGTGGTATATGTAGCAGTGCAGGAAATCTGGTTGCACCATGGTTCATCAAAATACGGAGCCTCGCAAAATTTACGAATTCGATAAAGATAACAAAATCTGAATAAATTGTGCACGTTTTACGGATGCATAACAAACGCGCTGCAGCCTTTTTTGTAACCTTTACCACGGCTCTGGGACCCACGGCAGGCGTCGGCGTTTCTGTTCTCGCCTTTCCCTCGTTTCCTGCAGCCTGGTTCTACTCTGTGTCGGCGTCAAAGTCATCGTCGCCGTTCAGGGCCTGCTCGAACTCGGCGTCGTCACCGAACCCTTCATTGTTGCCTTTGACATTGGATTCTCCACGTATATTTTCCGCCCCACTGCCGTCGACGTCTTCCTGATCCTCTGCGACCTCTTCCTTGCTGAAGTCGGCGTCGGGCTCTCGCACTGGCGTGCATCCATGCCAATACGGGACCACCGGCTATCGTCCGCAGTCTAAACTTGGGACCACCACACCACCACCTCGCAGTAGGCTGCTGATTCTATGTCTCCCCGCGCCACGCTGTAAACTGCCGTCACCACGTCGATGCGCTCTCCTGCATCGAGAAGGTGGTTCAGTGCTGCCTCCATCCTTGCTGCCAGCAGAAGGCAGTACCTCGCTGGGCACAAGAAGTAGAAGTTCGTAGCCGTCTGCCCCAAGCAACACCGTCAGAGACTGCTCGGGAAGTAGAATCACATTTATTGTTTAAAACGAGCTTGAACGGTTAGGCAAAATTACAGCGAAACTTCCCGACCCTAACATTCACTGCCGCGAAAATCGCATGTCTGTCCACGGTCGCTTCTTATAGGTTGGTGCTGACGCATGGAATATGCGCTCTGGTGTGGGATCATGCATTCGATGCCAATCCTTCGCGGTGATTGCAAAGTGGCAATATAAAGAAACTCAACTTGATGTATGAATGTAATTGAATATTTTTAAATCTTAGTACTTTAATATATCCGTTTTCGTTTTCAGATAAACATGAGTACGCCTCGTCTTCTCCTTGCAGTTGTAATCGGTATTACACACATCGCGGGAAACGTCAGCCGGTTCGTACCTGGTAAGAGACGAAGTTTTACGCCAGTCGTTATCGTCGCGTTGGTTCAGTGGAATGAAACTTCAGCTCAGTTGAGCACTTTCTGGGACACCGCAATCGACTGAGGCGTTCACCTGTAGGAGACGACCTGGTTTTTAGGTTGAAGGTGCAGTGAGAGCCGCAATTTGAAAAGCATAATAACAGCCATATTTATGTCACAAATATGAATATATTTTTGAATGTGCTAGTTATTCCTGTAGATGAGCCTAGTAATATATAGCTTACTTTATAAGGTGAGGAAAGCGCGTGTGACTGTTTTCAAACGTATTAGCACCCGCCAATATGTAAGTGTGAAAAAAAAGGGGTCAGGAACGTATTTTAAGACACATCATAGAGGAAATCAAGAAGCCGGATTAGAGGTCACGGATATACATTTTACACATGTAAAAGCTGTGCGGAACTACAATTTACACCATACACATATTTCGTAAAAATGATTAGAAAGGTATGTGAGAGTACATGCTTGAAACAATAGCGCATTATGGTTGCGAGGTTACGAAAATGCACTCAAGTTTCGTCGTCAACAACATTACAAATGATGTTTTTAATGAATATTCACCTACAACCGAAAAATTATTCACGTGCTGTGCATGTAACGGTGTGAAACACATTATGTTAAACCCAAACATGATGATCAGCTGCCAATTCTAGCATCACGCAGTACTCTGAGCGCATATACTACTGGTATATGGCCTTCTGCGGAAAGTGGGTGACGCCTTCGGTGGTACACATAAATTTCATATTCATCGATATAATTGGATCACTGTGGAGGTTGTAAAAATTTTTATCACGTCCTGACAAGCTTTGTAATGAGCATCAGTACTTAATCTTTACATGAATAGGTCTTACACTTATCGTAATCTAAAATTTTTAAATGCCCTTTTGCCTAAAATGTTTCCGTACTTCATTCGACAACGCAAAGTATAATGATAGTTTATATTAATGAATATAAAAGAGCACGCATAAAGTTGCTCAAAGAGACCCAATACATAGGCAGATTTTTAGTGAAAGCCGCGTAGTTCCTTCGGTAAATAAGAAGCTGTTAAATAATCTAGTTTACTTACGGTTATATAGAGTGTCATTTACATTACCAGGTTTCTAATGTGTGGAAGAATTATAGAACTTCTCGCATGCTTTATTTAGAATTTTACAGTATTTCATTGCTTTACTATTTGCATTTCTTCAAATTCACATTCTGAAAATGCCGTGATACTGATTTCTTGTACTGAACGATTTCGCAATGGGTCATTAACTGATGAGACTGTGTTAGTCCCTTGGCCTGACACCAACAGTGCAGCTGTGATAGTAAGAGCGGTCATAGCCTCTTAAGAGCAAGTGGACTAGATGCACTGCTATAACATTTTCTAATTTTGACAGGACTGTATATACTCACCTCTCTAACTCACCATCGTCATCTATTACTCTTTTTCTTCCCCTTTCCACTCCCCCGGTGTAGAGTAGCAGGCTAGAGCATGCTATCGCTCAGGCCGACCTCTCTGCCTTTCTGTGAATAAAACCTCTCTCTCTCTCTCTCTGAAAACGCCGTAAAGCTTGTCAAATTCTCTGGTATTATACAAAACATGAAAAAAAAATTATATTAATGGAGGTATTAAGTGTGATCGCTAACTGGGGAATCAAGACGTTCTTTGGATAAATTGTAAAATACCACTACTGCTATCTATGCTAATAACTCAGCTATAGGAAATCGAAGGGGTGAAGGCACGAGAAATGTAATGCAGAATAAATATCTTTCAAATAAACGGCCACCAAGGTCGGCTGGTCACCAAGTATTCTTCCGTTTTCAGATGCAGACTCGTGTGTCCTGCCAAGGTGTCCAGGGGAAATGTCGGTGTGTTACAGAGGCTATAAAACAGAAAGAGATTGTTACTGCACTTGCTGTAAGACTATTTGGCCATTTTGTGCACCATACCTGGATTTGAAAGCGCACAGCACTATTTTCACTAAATTCTATTAAGGGCAGATGGCTGGGAAGGGTTAAAATTGGCAGTTGAGAAGCGGCGCTGAGCACAATTTAAATGATTAACGGGTCTTGTATTTTGAGAATTATGCTTTTATGTGCTATGTCTATTGGTAAAGGATAATAAAAAACTTGGACGGTGCTTGAGCTTGAACAGCTTATTGCGACGGCCTGATAGGGCCTTCTGAATCTCTAGCCTGGATTTGCTTGTCGGTGGACACCCCAATTGTGCCGCTAGAAAAGGAGCGTCAGTGCACTAGTAATTTTATCGTTTCAAACTATCATGGAATCCCTACTGCAAGTACAGTTGTGAAGCGCCCACTATAGGCTACCATAATTCCGTCGTTTGTGATTTACGCGTATTAGGCTATCTTACGCGACACGCTAATTCCGCATGTTCCCATATGCGTTCGTGAGGCAACACACGCTTTTGCACAGCTGCACACTTCCCTGATGCTGTTAATGATGGTGATTATGACCATGACGATGATTAAATATGCCAGCGCTTTCTACTGGGGTCCTTCAAACTACGCATTCTTTGCACAATTCACACGGGTTGACGTCTGGTGCGATTCCACGCTTCTGCATATGCAGTATTACATGCGTGAAGGACACTCCGTGAACTACATGAAATCAGTATAGGGATTTTTCCAAAAACTGTTTCAAGTATGGGCGTGGCTCTGGGGTGCAAACCGTGTTTGCCGTTCATAAGTGCTGGGTTTAATTCCCACTTGAACTGAAAAACCTCATATTTCTTTATTTGCACCTATTACAAAATTTCGCTGACGGAGAACGCTGATTTTTCGCAGACAAGCAACCACGCGGCCACCTACGTCGACACCTGCATTTCCGAAGTACGAGCTCTTTAATGTTATCGTGTTAAATCTGCCAACCCATTTCAAAAGCCTCATCGTGAACTTGGTTAACAGCGCAACACTAGAGACATGGACACAAGGAAGGAGCAAATGAACAACACGGCGCTGACTCTCAACTGACCTTTATTGAAAAAAAGTCACAGTTTCACCGCAAGGGTGAAGCAGTGAATGCGATAGCAGCATATTCTAATGTTAATCGAAGTGAGGCTGGCAGCTGACTCTTTTGGATCCGATCTCACGCAACTCTACAAAATGCTGGTTTAAGAGCATACTGCCGCTCCAGGGATACTGTTCGCACAAAGTCCTCGCGTTGAGAGCGGAGCACGTAGGAGCCAGCCGCCCGCTGTCGGCTGCTGAGATTGCGAGATAACGCGTGCGCGAGCGACGACCGCGCTCGTAAAACCAAAGGTCGCAGTGGCTGCATAAGGGACACTCCTCCACCCCCCCCCCCCCCCGCCTCGCGTCTTTCCGCGCTTGTTCCAGACGCGTGGGGCGTTGCCTCTCCTTGAGCATTCCCCGGCTCGTCGAACAGGCGGGGGGGGATCTTATCGCATACGCCTCGGAGCGACGGAGGTGGGCCGGCTCGTTTGATGTCTGCTTCAGCGGCGTTTGTCGCCCCCCGCTTACGCACTGTTACCGGCTGGATATATATACACATACATATACGGGTCATGACGGCAAAAATCAGCCGAGAGTGTCCATATAATTGCTATCGCAATAATTGAATTGTGAAACATATATATATAGCAAGTGCAAAAACCCGTGACATGCGCAAGACACAAGGAAACATTCCGGCAGCGTCGGCATAAATATAGATATTCAAGATCGGCACAAATAATCAAATTCTTTCTCATGCAGAAAAACGGACGCTTCACTGATACATCTCTTGTCTCTCATCGATATGTTATAGGCCTCAGCAATTTCTCTTCTCAAAAGCCTCAGCTATAGTTCCTCGTCGACGCCATCCACAGCATCACCAGTGTGTGAAGCTACATAGGTGCACGTATTGCCTTACATGTGCGTTGCGGGTTCTTTCCACCTGTAATTGCAGTAGGCGCCCTACAAGGGTTTACAATGGCCGGTGTCACGCACACAGACATTCGTTCCTTCAAACCACGGTTGAGGAGTCCACTGATGAGCGAAGCGCAGAAAGCGACCCCTTAAGCTTTGCCTCCGACAGGCGAAACTTCGGCGTCCTCCAACTTTTAACGGAACTGTGAGCATGAAAAGTAGTTGAAGGTGCCATGTACGGCTGTGTATACGTTACCCAATGTCTAAATATGTTTTGTTGCTAACAGTTCTCAGAGGAATGTTATGCCCTGCGCTTTGGTGGTTGCGGTGTCCCGGTGGTAGTCGTCCCAAGTGCAACCATGGTTGGCCAAATTGGTGCTTCTGCTCATGTGGTGAGTGCGAGTGCCTGTCTTAATGACGTGAAAAAGAAAGAGAACGACAGGTCTTTGTGCCGACTATTGAATCTTGTTGGTGCGGTGCACAGAGAGAAATGGGGAGTTAAGGGGCAACGCCAGCAAGGAGGCGGCTTGTTTTGGCACAGCGCACTTACCCAATAACTACCAGCACTGGCTGCTATTTTATTTATTCTATTTTTACTTTTTTTGCAGAATCACGGACGAGATGGCGGCGCACAGCGGTTTACGGCGTGAGCAACACTACATCTCGCCATTAGAAACGCCGAAGATTTTTTTCGTAAAAAAGTCATATATTTAGTACTTAACTAACATATGGATGGAGTTCGTGCAACAGGATAGAAAGCGCTCAATAAATATGAACACAAGTTCTTTTGGAGCGGTTCTGCATGGGGTTATGAATGTATAACGTAGATATCACATAATTTTAACAGCTAATTGAACATCTCTCGAAGGGTGGTAACTATAATCGGCTATTGATTAACACGTCAAACACTAACTACATGCTGATTCATTTACATCAAAACTTCTTTTTGGCCGAGTAGGTTCATTGTAGAGCAAGGGAGTAACAGCGTGAACACACCCACGAAAGTGGTGACACGGACACACAAGCGTTGACTTACGCCTGGTTTTGATGGCAGAAAAAGACAAACACATTATATATGCTATAGTGAAGCATGAAAAAGAAAGTGATGGGTAACAAGGCTTTGGCGGCGCACAGCGCCAACAACGCAAAACACAGCCAGCCAAGGATTAATCGCAACAAAGCCGTGATCTTTGATTTTTCTTTCAGATCTAAGACCCGACACCCGCATCCAGAACATAAAACTCGGCATCAAAGAGGGCAAGAGAGGGGCGCTAACGTACTTGTTATCCTTAATATGATACGCTTCTAAAATGATACATGCAGTCTTGTCATCACTCCTACCTAGAATCGTCGTCCCTTCCAATTGGGCCACGCGTCATTTGCACTTACTAACACGTTCAACTGTACGTTTGGGTACATGTGATCTAGTTTTCGCAATTTTCGTGCGCGTTCCCCCAAACGGTCATTGACGCTGGGCCTAGTTTGGCTAACGCAGCACATCCCACATGGCATGGGAATGCAATGCACCACACCAGTGGAACACTTAACGGACGGCGCTTTATGGTTCTTCTGGCATCCACGTTTACTGCTGTTGCAAATGCGTGGGTACAGATTTCCCAGCTTATCTGGGGCGAAAAACACACTGGGACCCCGCGCCTACTTGCCACCTTCTTAAGATTGTGGGAACCTTGCGAACATATGCTCCAACCTCAGGCCTAAGGGCCTTCCTTTGATTCTCAGCCATTCACGTAAATCATGGGAGTCTGGACCCCCCCTTGTGTTTAGGCTGGGGAACACCCCTTGCAAGTGTCCCCCCCTTGAGATTTAGCTTCAGAACATCCTACATTTTAGTTACTTGACAATTAATATAGCGCATTCAACTTTTTTAAAATGCGAATGCATTTCATAGTCGGGCTATGTCAGGCATCCGGCGGCGGCGTCCGCGGGGAGGAGGATAGGTTGAGGAGGTGTCCGCGCGCCGGCAGGTGTTATCTCTCCACTCTCACTCCCTCTCCCATAGCAACAGCTGCTGGCGCGCGCGCTTATCCTCGCCCCTAGCAAAGTGGAGAGGAGGAGCGCGCTCTGGCGCGTGAGGGCGCTCGCATCGCGGGAGCTCGGCGGAGCTCCCGCGATAAAAAAAACAGGCGCTGCGCCGTGCTCCCGACCGGGCTGCAGAAATTAGGCGCCTTTTCCTTCTTCGAACCACAACCACCATATATAAATGGAGTGAAGTGCGCGCGAAATGCATTCGCATTTCCTCACGATTCCCTTCGGGGAGGTGGGGGGCATTTTTTTTAAAGGCTTGTCGTTTTTTATTGTGTATCTGGGTTCAATACCTCTCAGCTGTGTGAGACTAAGTCAATCGCAAAAGCCACTCAATGCAATTTCTCAAGTTCGGACCCCATGTTCGTTTTCTGTAATATTATTTCAAACCATGCTTTCATTCTTATGCAAATAAAGATACAACGCTTATTAAAAAAATGGCCGCCATGGTCTGATTTGTGTCCCCCTTTGTGATTTTTCTGGATTTACGACACTGTTCTCAGCCGTTGTACGTCCCGTTCCACGTTTCAGCATTTGAAGGACGGTTTCAGAAACAGCAGTCAATCAAGGCCATGGCCTCCGAGATGGCGGGCGCACGGCGGGTTTCTCTCCGGCCGTCCCAATCGCCGCGCTCCCCAGCAAAAAAATTGGCCGCGTATCTGCGTGCTTCGCTGCAAATGTCGTCGAAAGACGATAGTCTTGTGCCGACTGCACTGCATGAGCGGCATGAGTACCACAATTTAATAGCTGGGCTAGCCGCTGGGCTCGTTTTTCGGACGTTTTCCGGGCGCGCTTAGACGGACGCCGGCGTTTCTACGCTGAAATTTGGTCGTCGGTCTTTTCTCTGCGTTCTCTGATCATGTCTTGTAGAGTCGGTCGTATTTCATCAAGCGGCCATATATGTTTCGCCTTGCCTGAGACAGCGCTCTTCTACGATGAATCAGCCGCATCTGGCTGGCATTGATAAAACAGAAGAGGACGCCATCTACAGCGCTACCGGGGAACATCGGCTTGTGTTGAACAATGCTGCTGCCAGGTGGCAGCACCACAGCCAGCCACAGCGTCGAAGTTAAATCACTGGGCGGAGACTTGTTTTGTACACAGCAGCGCCGCGTAATAAACACTAGGATCTTTATAATTACGTATCTATAGATTTTGATTTAAAGGAACACTGTGAATAGTACTAAGGTATTGATGTTGTGCCTCAGGTATGCGTAATATTTGATTTTTAATTGCCCACGCTCACCCGTATGAACACATGCTGCTTGGTGAAGATTGGAGGTCGTAAGGCAGCGGGTTAAAGTTTGGCCAGCTAGCTGAATCGTGTGACGTGCCGACAAACAGACAAACCGACAGACAGACAGACAGACCAAAATTTCTCCGTTTAGGTATCCCAATAAAGACTATCGTCTTTAAAAACCTACATCGCGTCGCGCGCCCGGCTACCGCGAGATGGCGCACTCGGGATTCCGGCGGGAGCGGAGACCGCGGCAGAAAGCAGAGCGCGCGGGATTACAGCGTGCGCATTTTTTTTCTTTTTTTTTTTTTTGCGTACGAGCAAGCATTGCCGCCAGGATCTTCTGGATGCACTGAAGGCAAGTATTATTTTTGTTCTGTTAGTGCATTTATTTTGGTCCAATTTACGGTGAAAAGCACGGCAACTGCTGAATTTTCCTGATATAAATTATTGTAAGGAGGTATCAATTCGTCAGTGGTAGTGTTACCTTTTTCTCATTACGGTCCGTTTTTTCTCGGCGCGAAATACCTTGATTTGAGATATATACAGGGGTGTTCTAGCATTCTTCCTTTCCGGAGACGTGTATGGGTGAAAACTGGGCTAATTTTCGTCGTTGAATCATATTGCCCTCCTATCGTGACACATCGTTTTACTATTTGATCGCGTACGGATATTTATGAGTTGCTCAACCGAAGCACGGTTACGCTCTAGATAACTGAGTGCCCTGGTGATGTCACTGAAGTAAGATGATAAGTAATTTTGCCGGAATATTGTTGAAGGCTTCGATTAGCCGACCTACATTTACTCCACACGTCGTTCACAGTGAAAGTGCCTGAATTGTCATCGCTTCCTTTTTCGTCATCCGGATTTTGCTTACGTTTTGGTAGCACCATGGCAATATCAGTATGGTGTTCATTTACTGTGCTCTCGACTGCATCCAAATCAATCAATCGATCATAAATGAACAAAACGCACCTGTAACCAGTCCGTGGTCGTCGCAGAACCGGCGACTTTCAGTCTAGACCACGGTCTAGACGTGTGGCGACCGCCTGCAACCTCCTCCCTGTCTCCTGGGGCGCGACGGGAGGTAGTTGCAAAGGGAAACTGGGGAAGCCTCGTGGGCGAGTGCGAAGCATTGTGCGCTGTGCGAGCGCGGCTTTGGCGCCAGACTTGATGAAGCCGGCGACATCGCGAGGAGAGAGCATGACGATTGCTGATGCCGAGTTTGGTCGGCTTTTAATTACGAAGGCCCGTTTAATTACGAAGAACGCGTTTAATTTACGAAGGCCCGGCAACGACTGACCGGTCTTTAGCGGCAGGGCGAGCGCGAGCCCCGGGCGTCATCACGGCCAGCCTCATCATCGTTCTTTTTTTTCTCCTTCTCTAGCGCCCCCATAATATACAACCCGCAAAATTCGAAGTATAGTAAGTTTCTAGCACATGCGGATCTCTTGCAGAGGCATCGCTTTTCTAAGTGCTCTAATAAAGGCGGCGCAAATCTACAGCAAAAAAAAAGAAAAAAAAAGTTCATTTGAGAATCGATAGGCCCCGGCATTGACTTCGCCTCTCGTACACCTTGACCAGACATTTCCAAATCAGCGCGAGGTTAATATTCGATCAAAAAAGCAAATACTACGCATTCCTGAGGCGCAACATTAATATGTAAGCGTCAGGACGTGTGTTCTTTTTATTATTAAAATACATAGGTACGCAATTCTAAAGACCCTAGTGTTTTTTAGGCTGCGCTGAAAATGCGACGCTGTGCACGAACTGCGACGCTTTGCACGAAAAATCCCTGTGCCGACGATAAGGTGCTGCAGCTGGCAGTGGCCCTTGGTCACGGTGTAATGCCCTTGCTTCAGCACAAGCTCATGTTTTTCAATGGCGTCCATATCTCGCGCAGCGCCTCCTCTATTTTATCAATGCCAGCCAGATGCGGTCAATTCAACGTAGAGTAGGCGCTGTCCGAGGCAAGGCAAAACATAGTACTACAGCCGGCACAAGACTATCGTCTTTCGACGACATTTTGCAGCGAAGCACGCAGATACGCGGCCAATGTTTTCTATTGTGTAATCACGCGAACACCGCATGAGAAATTGAGTGCGCAGCTCGAGCGTTCACTTCGTTTGGTGATCGAAGGTGCGCGGGTTATCGTGAGATGTTTGTACTAATCGCCGTCTTCTCACATAGCCACCTTCGCATGAGACAAATAAGGCTTTCCCCTTCACATGGAGAGTGCGTAAGGTCGGCGTTGAACGTGGGTAGTCTCAATATCCGAATTGGGCAGTCACTTTTCTGCAGTAGGTCAACTCGATATTGTCAGTAGTCAAGTCTGGTTTTGACAGCGGGTGAAAACATCTTTCGAATTGGGAAAATCAAATACCGGGGTTGGGGAGGCTGGGGTGAGCGAATGGAAAAGTGGCTAGGTTGGTTTGGAACGTGCGTCGAGTTAGCTTTCGAATCAGGTGCCAAAACACTCGACATCTTCACTTGCACGGTCACGTGAGTTTTCTTGCTATCAAAAGTTAACATCGCGGTTGCAGGACAGACGCAGGAATTTCCCTTTTATAGGGCGCATAAAGCTTTCGCATTAAAAGTCTTGCCATCTCTGCTTTTTTTTTCGTAATGAGTTTCTATAGCGTTCAACGATAGGAAGTTCAAATAGTTGGTCAGTATTCATTACGAAAGAGGTCAGACATGCAAACTAGGAGACAGCGGAAGAGATCAAAAAAGCACTCCGATGTGCTCTCACGTTTTCTGCTGCCATGTGCGTATCTGTACGCCCACCTGTTTCGTAATGGTTGCACAGTGCTCCAACAAACAACGGCGAGGAGAAGTCTGCAGCGGGGTAGGGAGGGAGCAAACAAAAGTTGAAGAATGAGGGTATTCAATTAAGCAATCTCCTCGTTGACGACGAAACAGCATGAAGAAACGTTTTATTAGTGCAGTAAAATCTCGTTAATTCGAACTCGGTTAATTCAAACTTACAGTTAATTCGAACTGACGCCCTGGTCCCGGCACAACCCTGCATATTTCTATGGGGGAAAACTCCGGATAGTTCGAACGTATCGGTATCTACAACGGTTAATTCGAACTGCGAGCCCCGGGTTTCATTGCTCCTCGCAGAACTCAGCCCAAACTTATCACCATGTCTTGCAAAACCAAACCACACCAAATTTGCTAGGGATGCAAAACAACGAAAACAGCAACATTTCTCAGCGGATGAGAATTCTTACGCTCTTGGGCAAGCTACAAGCGATGCTCATGCAGTCGCGACAGAAGAAACGCAAGCAAATGCAAATTACCGTAAAAACTCGTGTATTCGCACTCGGTTAATTCGAACTTACAGTTAATTAGAACTGACGTCCTGGTCCCGGCGCAGCCCTGCGTATTTCTATGGGGCATGATTCCCGATAATTCGAATGCGTCGGCATCCACAATTGTTAAATCCAACTGAGAGCCCCTGGTTTTCATTTCTCCTCGCAGAAGTTGACATGACGTGATCACAACGACTTGCAATACCAAACCGAATTTGCTAGAGATGAAAAGCAACGAAGCAGCAAAATTTCTCAGCAGACGAGAATTCGCACGCTGCGCTGCAGCTCTCTGGCAAGCTGCAAACAATGCTCATGGAGTCGCGACAGAAGGAATGCATGGAAATTAAAATTACTGATTAATTTCAAATTTGATTGCGTGTACTCTGCCTTGTAAATAAGTGTGTTTTGAAGCATAAATAAAGTCAGATATTTCGCATTTAGACTTATTGCTCGCATGAATGCATGTCATTGCTTGTTTCTGTCGTATCACCGACTTATCAATTAATTTTGTTCGCTCTCAGAGCTCCATGAACTTAATTTACAATATCACCTGCCACAAACATGCAGTAGCGCCTAGTTTGCGATAACGAGTCCGAAAGTGGCTTTTCTGGGTTCTGCCCGCGCAGTGTGGTGCGATGTCCGTTCATTCTAGCGCCCGCCCGCTAATTCGAACAAGCTTACAGTCCCTTCGAGTTCGAATTAACGAGCTTTTAATGTATTCTTCTTCTTCTTCTTCTTCTTCTTCTTATTATTATTATTATTATTATTATTATTATTATTATTATTATTATTATTATTATTATTATTATTATTTCTTGCTTCATCAGAACGCGTCAGAGACTTTTGCATTGTACAACTCTGGCTTGTAGAAAATTTTACCTCAATTGGTCTTAAGCAAAGTCTCATGTCTTATATGAGCCTTCGTTCGCTTTCATTCATATTGTGGTATAACTATCTCATGCAATTTACTGCGACGTCATAGACATAAATATATTACGGATGTCAATCTGTATCCAGTGTGAGAGCGTAATGCCGCATCGAATCGGAAAGACGCTACATCCATAGTTCGATTCCATCCAGCGTCCTCTGAAAATAAAACTCGGTCTTTATATTACCACAGTACACGTATTTAAATCGATAAACATTGCATTGCAAAATAACACGGGAGGGAAGTCAATGTTTGTAAACCCCTCCCCTCTCCCCCTAAAAAAATATTGCTATTGTCAACATGCACAGCGTCAATATTAATGTAGGTTCATGGTGCTGCTTGCCATCTTTTTTCTTTTTTTTGCAGAATCACGCAAGAGATGGCGGCCGTCAGTCGTACACAACGGCTATCTTACTCGCCGTGCTGCCACTCCTACATCCCGCCACTACAAATATCTGAAATTTTTAACCAGTAAAACTATCAGTATTTCACTAAATTGTCTTTGTGTTATTCTGTAGGCCAACAAGACTGATATTTTTCATGAAGCATGACCAGTATTCTTACACGCCCACTGTGGTGATGACAACGTAGAAAAGAAGTAATATTTTTTGGTCACGTACCTATCTGTACATCACTTTTAAAGACATGAAAACGTTTATGTTGATTTAACTTCTTTTGCAAGGCGGCAAACTAATTGCTTATTAAGCAATATATGCAATACTAACTTTATGCTTCTTCATTCACCCAAATAAAGATTGCTAATCATTCCCTGCGTCTATTTTGCTTCTGTAGGCTGTTTCTATGCGGTCACAAATTTTTTTAGGAGTCATAGTTGACACCTGTCCGAAATATCACCAGCAAATCTTGAATATATATCACCTATGACTCACTGCAGGTCTGGCGTCGACACGCGAGTTCTTTCTGTGCAGCACGACGGCGCCAGATGGGCTTGCGGAACAGATCGATGGATTTTTTCTTGCACACTTCGCAGCTTGCGATCTCCTGCTCGTGGTTGTAAAAACCATACTTTTGCCACTCCCCTCAAGGTATAATGCGAGATTGGGCAGCGTGATCGTCTTCCCCTGAATTGTGCAGTGGAACTCACCTGTTCGTAGAGCTAAAACCAATCCTCGACATTAGTGTTGTCAGTGCTGTGAGGTGGCTACGCCTCACGATTGTGTCGGGACCAATGTGCCGTTAGCGACAGTCGGAGGCGGCTCGGTTGGCTGGCGCAGCACGCCGAAGTCGCCGATGTACCCCCCGTTCTCGTCTTGAGATGGCATTGTTGATGAAGCCAACGGGCATATGCGGCGTAAAACAATCGTAGATCTCGAATCTGGGTGAACCCGCACTCTCCACTCAACTGTTATGCAGAGAAAACACGTTGAAGGATATATCTACAGCGTATGTACATCACTCGGAGGCAGGCATACAAGGTGGAGCCCAGTCTGCACGAAAGATCACTAAGATTCGTCTTCTTGCTACTTTGATTATTTCTGCGCCCTGTAGCGTTATATTGCCATTGAAACAATTATGCTACCACGACAGTCTACATAATTCGAATTCAAGGAAGCTTCCGACCTTGAAAACGGTGCACGTCATATTGACACGTGGAAACGCCTGTGCAAGTTATTTACGTGCTACTTTTAAGTCCTGTTGGTATTATGAAATTCGCACCTTCCTTTCTTTTCAGGATTCAGAAAGGTGATCTGCAATAACTGGACAATCACTCGGTTGCTGATACGATTGAATAAAAAAGTACAACTTCGTGAGTGCCAAGGATTCCTTTTTTTAAATCTCATTATTACTCAGGAGGAATTATGTTAATTCATAGAAAATGCTCGTTATGAATGGAAGGACGCGTATAGTCAGTTATAAGCTCATATGTGAAGCCAAACTTTCTAATTAAATGCGCGCTGAGTCCTCCGCCCGGTCTCCCGGAATTAAAGTTAAGATATGCTCCTTTCGCTAGGTCAACGCCATTGTGAATCACGTAGCATATAGAATTATTTTCTTCGATGACCGGCATTTTACTATGAATTTACAAGATGCTTTGGCTATTGACATTCTTTGAACTTCATCGCTAAGGTTAGTTTTAAATATTTTTGTTCCACTTCGGCCGCATTGTATTTAAAGGCCTAGGTTTAAGATTTAAAAGACGGTTTGAAGTGTAGAATAAACTTTACCTTTGTACTTTAGACATACCACCTGTAGCATCTTGACCTTTTTCAAACTATTAGGAGCTGCATTGTGTTTTGATTTCTAACATAACGAACTCACAGGGTCCCAGACGCACTCGCCTGAAACGACTCGAAAGCGAAAGCTGTTTTCTTTTTCTTCTCATCCGATGTCTTGATCCTCTCCGGCGCCCATCCGACAGCTTCCGGCACCTCACCTGATTTTGCAATGCCTCCGTGATTGGCCAACCTTTGACCAAGCGACGCTATCATGTGATGAAAGCACCGTGTGGCGTCACTGCAGGTGACGACAATGTGACGTCATGATGACGTCACAAATTTTAGCGATGTGTGACGTCATCACGTGACGATGCCTTTTTTTTCAAGGCTCGTCTTGACGCCGACTCCTTGGTACGCCGATGCCAGTGCTTAATTTTCGCTTTGGATGAGGCATCTAAGTAATTCGCCTGAATAAAGGCAGTACTGTTAATATTTGACTGATTACCTTTCTTGGTCGTGATTATTAAATGTTCGCCGAAACATAACGTAGAATCTAAAGTGCATTGGTGAACTTTAAAACATCTGTAAGAAAAATACAAGACACGCTGCCATGCTCATGTTGCTTTTCTTGAAATCCTAATTTGCAGCACAGCTTTGCGAACCGCAGGGTAAACTTTGCAACAACCGTCATTGGTGGAGGAAGTTATCAAAAAGAAAACGCGCTTCACATTCCAGTCCTATCATACCTGATAGCATGGGCACGTACTGCGTAATACCGGTTGTCCTGCCTAGCTCACCTGTGGCACAAAATCTAGCCTTTATCTCACCGGTGCCCAGGCCGCCGAGAGACAACCAATAATCGTGATTCTCAAAAAAGTTATTACGAGTGCATGCAGGTCAGCATCGGAGGAATGTTAGTTCGATCTCAGAATATACACTCCAAACACGCCAACATTTATGGTAACCGATGTCGGCAGGTCATTTATCATAAAGGTGAGATTGTCTTTAATGCAATTTATTTTTTGCGTTTCATTTGTTTCCCGCGCGCAGAAGTATACATTTTCATTGCCATTCCATTTCAAAAACTGCCGCATCACAAAATATCCGTGTAACCTTTAGACTTGTATCTAAGTGGTTATTCTTTCATAATGGAGACGTATACTAGGAATTCGACACGTGCGACCATGAGCAGTGGAAGGTTCTCTACAGTAAGATCTTAGTCGCACACTGGGGCTTCGGAATGCGACAAGGATTTTCCAGGCTACACGAAGGCTTTTTCAAGTGTTACTTGATCGATGGAGCAGCGGATCTTCGGTACAATAAAAGGCATCTTTACAGATAAAATTTTTTATCTATCTATCTTTCTACTGACGTCTCAATGTCGACAACCTTATTACAAAGCAATGCAACGCTGGGAGCGATATGAAACCTAACGTGCACAGCATCAGGTTCAGGTAAAAGAGCGAAAAATTATGCGAAGAAAGCACTCGAATCACC
>JALIZH010011395.1:0-5000 GCA_030522465.1 Rhipicephalus appendiculatus
CAAAAGTATATCAGAATACGCTCCATATTGCATAGTGCGCGTCCATCCTGTATCTCTCCTCCCATATGCAACCCCCCCCCCTTCTTCCCCGTTTCCATGGCGCGCAGTGTGCACGGATTGAAATACGTCATCAAAACTATCACTATAGCGAATGGCATGCGCAATTGCCCAACATCGCCGCTTCATGTCAATAGTAAACTGGCAGTGGGAGTTTTCAGTCAATTAATCAACTTCGAGATGTTATAAATAGCATTTGAATTGTAGGGCACCATGTACTCTTATTTCCGGGCATGAAAAAGCTGCTGCATTTGCAGATAGTTTGCTAATTGCTTTTTGCCATCCACGCGGCAGAAAATCAAAACGTGAGACGCGAAGTTAGACACGGTCAATACAAGCGCCGTGTGGCGTTTTAGCGTTGCTTTTTCCTGCGACGCCGTCGCACAAGGAAGTACAGAACGTAGAGCAGCTCTCATTGCGTCTCAGATGACATGCTGCTCGTTTATACACGACAAACACGTAACGCTACCGTACGACGTCGTTAATCATAACTCCGTTCCCAAGGTTGGTGTTAGGAGTGCGAAATTACTTGCAGACAGCGTCTGTCACCTTGGACGCTTTCCAAGATGATGGCTTCACGAGATGTTGCTTTACTCAAGCTACCGTGCTCTGTTTCCCAGGTACGACAGCCTCGCTTACATATACAAGGCCGCAATAACACAGAAAACATAGGACCGTTTGCATTGTTATAGTACACTTTAGTATCAAAAGCTCTTTACGCACTGGGTATTTAAGGCAAGCGGGAGGAACTAGCTCTTGTGTATGTACATGCATGCATACATACATGCATACAGGTATGCGATTACGTATATGTATGTATGTATGTATAATAATAATATCTGGGGTTTAACGTCCCAAAACCACGCTATGATTATGAGAGACGCCGTAGTGGAGGGCTCCGGAGATTTCGACCACCTGGGGTTCTTTAACGTGCACCTAAATCTAAGCACACGGGCCTCAAACATTTTCGCCTCCATCGAAAATGCAGCCGCCGCAGCCGGGATTCGATCCCGCGACCTTCGGGTCAGCAGTCGAGCGCCATAACCACTAGACCACCGTGGCGGGGCATGTATGTATGTATGTATGTATGTATGTATGTATGTATGTATGTATGTGTGCATGTATGTGTGCATGTATGTATGTATGTATGTATGTATATACGTATGTATGTATGTATGTATGTATGTATGTATGTATGTATGTATGTATGTATGTATGTATATACGTATGTATGTATGTATGTATGTATGTATGTATGTATGTATGTATGTATGTGTGCATGTATGTGTGCATGTATGTGTGCATGTATGTATGTATGTATGTATGTATATACGTATGTATGTATGTATGTATGTATGTATGTATGTATGTATGTATGTATATACGTATGTATGTATGTATGTATGTATGTATGTATGTATGTATGTATGTATATACGTATGTATGTATGTATGTATGTATGTATATACGTATGTATGTATGTATGTATGTATGTGTGCATGTATGTATGTATGTATGTATATACGTATGTATGTATGTATGTATGTATGTATGCATGCATGCATGCATGTATGTATGTATGTATGTATGTATGTATGTATGTATGTATGTATGTATGTATGTATGTATGTATGTATGTATGTATATATATACGTATGTATGTATGTATGTATGTATGTATGTATGTGTGTGTGTGTATGTATGTATGTATGTATGTATATACGTATGTATGTATGTATGTATGTATGTATGTATGTATGTATGTATGTATGTATGTATGTATGTATGTATGTATGTATATACGTATGTATGTATGTATGTATGTATGTATATACGTATGTATGTATGTATGTATGTATGTATGTATGTATGCATGCATGCATGCATGTATGTATGTATGTATGTATGTATATATATATACGTATGTATGTATGTATGTATGTATGTATGTATATACGTATGTATGTATGTATGTATGTATGTATGTGTGTGTGTATGTATGTATGTATGTATATATATACGTATGTATGTATGTATGTATGTATGTATGTATGTATGTATGTATATACGTATGTATGTATGTATGTATGTATGTATGTATGTATATACGTATGTATGTATGTATGTATGTATGTATGTATGTATGTGTGTGCATGTATGTATGTATGTATGTATATACGTATGTATGTATGTATGTATGTATGCATGCATGCATGCATGTATGTATGTATGTATGTATGTATGTATGTATGTATGTATGTATGTATGTATGTATGTATGTATGTATGTATATATATACGTATGTATGTATGTATGTATGTATGTATGTATGTATGTATGTATGTATAATTCGTGCTTTTAGCCCGTGTGCGTTCGTTGACGAATTATGTTAATGCCCGCATCGACACCGTGTCTCAGTGACCTAACAACTTTATAGCTTTAGCTCTCCGTCCTCGTTCCTTCACATTTATTCGTGTTGTAAACGCTCGCATAGTCTTCAGTCAGCACAGCATCAAAATTGATTAGAAACTGGCACAACGAGACCGACAGATGGTTTTCGGTTCGGTTATCAGTCCATTATATCGAGCAGCACTATTCTCGTGTAATAATTGCTCGGCTAATGAAGAGTAATTTATAAATTCAACAACCCTGGTAGCACGGAATGTTGCCACAAAGTTTTAAGCAACTTTCTCATTGTTACGGCAATGTTGTGTCAACATTTCGTGCTACTAGTGAAGTAGCAGATTGGCAAGAGTTAACATAGGCACATATTATTCTTGTCCCTGCCGGAAAAGCGAAATATCAGGATAAAAAGGACACAGGTTTTATCATAGCAATGGCAACCCAACTCTTGCTGCCGGAAAGAACTAAGGACAAGAAGAGGCATACCCGGCCGTTACATTTATTTACGGAATTCTGTGCGCATCGCAGGGACGTATACACCAACAGTTCGGTTCGCAACGCCCCACTTGAGCGGCGGTCCGCGGGCAACGAGGAAACGAGGATAGTGAGACGGGAAGACGGAGGGCCGATGGAATTGCCCAAGCATTTCGACGTTACGGCCTATGCGTGGGGCTCGTCTATGTACATACGTACATACGTACATACAACAATGTACGGGGACACATACAAACGCCTCGAAGCCTCAATGCGCACACCAATCGATGCGACGCCAAAACGAGGCAGCCGGTCGCGTGTTCCGAATCATTCACGGCTGGGCTATTCCGTCGACGCTGCACCTTCAGCGATTGCGTAGCCAGAAAGGGGGGTAGGTTTAACGTAGTAGAATGGAAAGTTGGGCAAGTTGGAATGCCTGCATGATAGAAGCAGCGCTAAAAAAGGGAGACGACGAACAAAGTGCACAGGGCAGCGCTCGTCCTGTGCACTTTGTTCCTTCGTCGTCGTTTTTAGCGCTGCTTCTATCATGCGGTAGGTTTAACCCCCCCCCCCCTCCCCCTTCCGAATCCCCAATTTTTCTTTGATTTTGCATGCGTATACACGCACGCACAAAATCATACAAAAAAGGTTGATTGCAGCCGCTCCCCCCTCTTCCCCTGAAAAACATTTCTGGCTACGCCACTGACTCTCTGCTTTCTGTATTACTGTTCCAACTGCGTGGTTATCTCTCCTTTTTTTCAACATATCATCCTGAGCAGTGGTTTAGTGGCAATGCCGATCTATCTGTACTGCTGAGAAAGACTTTGCCCAATCACGCGAATCCGACGACAGTAGTTCGAAGTTACATCGGAAACAATCCGTAACCGAACATGCATGCGTGGGAGGTGTTAAGCGTCGTTCACACTGAGTAATCCGACGTCTACAGTGAGCGGAATTCTTCTGCCGCCGAAAATAAAGTTCCTCTGTCAGCGTTCCTTCTTGCGAAGGAACGCTGACATCGAGGCGTTCTGCGTTGCGGCGAAGCACGTAAACAGGAGCAGAGTCGTCGAACTGCTAGGCCTGCTGGACAGCAACTTTCTGGCGACGTCTGCCAAGTAGAAACATGCATTCTCCGAAAAAGAAACGACGCAAGCAGTGGTGGTTGGTTCGTCCTGATTTGCAAAACGCGAGGATCTTGGTCGCGCCGAGATAATGCTGTCCGTTCTGGGATTTCGACATTATTGCAAAGTGTAAAATGCTACCCTTGACAACAGTCATTGTGTTTTACTTGGCACACGCTGAGAACTACAGGATAATTGCGAAAGACTTCGTTGACGCTACGGGCTTCGACGAAGCGCGCCATCATTTTGAGTGCGGATTACTTTAGGGGGCCGGACTGTCGTATGCTGTCGTATGCTATGATCGTATGCTGTCATCGTCGCTTGGCATAACGCAGGCAAAACCTCATATAGCACAGCCAGCTGTAGCATACTGAGCGCGCGCTCGCGCCAAAGAGAAGTCCACTTCCTCTCGTTCTTCGAGCGCCTTGATGATGAAATAAAGTGCGGACGTTACTACTATGGCTAGGCAAACACAAAAACACAAACCAAGTATAAAAAGTGAAAGAGGAAGCAAGCGAGAAATACAGAGAGACAGAAAGAAAGGGAAAAAAATAGGAAGAAAAATAGAAATAAACAAAAAAAAAACACAGAAAAATACGGAAAAGAGAACAAGAAAGAAAGAGAGGAGGAAGGACAGAGATAACCAAAGACAAACACAGAAGGCTGCCCAGCTCCGCACTTCCTTCAGCCTTTGCTGCCCTAGTGCAAAGATGCCTTAATTTCTTGTTTATATACTTATTTCCCTGATTCTCTCTCTATTTATTTATTTTATTTGTTTCATTTTATTGAAACTGTAAGCCTTAACAGGCTCTTCGTCTGTATACGCGATGCTTTACAGGCTTTTCTCCTCCTTTCCCTTCTTCTCACCCTCACCTCCCTTTCCCAACCCATTGGTATACTATGCTGTACAAAGCTATGTTATGATCTGCCTAGATAATAAATAAT
>JALIZH010011395.1:10000-52500 GCA_030522465.1 Rhipicephalus appendiculatus
AAAACCGCGATGTGATTATGAGAGACGTAGTATTGGAGTGCTCCGGAAATTTTGACCATCTGGGGTTCTTCAACGCAAGCTTATATGTAAGTACACGGGCCTCTAAGATTTCGCCTCCAACGAAACGCCGCCGCCGGATCGGATAGGTATCAATACCGCAATTTTCGGGTCAGCAGTCGGGTACCATAAACACCAAACACCGCGGCGGGTGGATATGCGCCTAAGAATGGGAACTTTGTCCCACGGGCTCGTTACCTTGTAAGAGGCAACCAAACAAAATCAAACCGACAAATAGACCAAAGAAAGCATAGTAAACATTAATCTTTGTCTTTAACTGTAATGTAGGATTCTTACGTAAGTTGAAGTTAATGAAAGTGGACGAAAAAGCACCGTTTTCGTCGGTGGCATCCGGATGACTTACAACCTCCGAAGAACACGCCGTTAATGTGTGATAAGAAATTTCTTGATAGGAAAAAGAGTGTTCAAGAAGAAAGGCTAAGTTTCGACACCAGCCTCTACGTCACGACGATGGTTTGCATTGCATAATTTTTTAATGTTGAATTAAGCTCCTGTTTTTCATCATTAAGTAATTACGTTGTCGCCGACTGAGTATCCGTTGCGTGGCACAGATCCCGTGCAATCGATACGACACGTATTTCGCGCACGCGATAACAAAGAGAAAATGGTTACTTACAGAACGTGAAGCGAAGAACAGCTCTCATTCCACAAGCGGAAGCGCTCCGACAACCGTGCCGAACTAAGTACAGATTGCGGTGACGCTTGCAACGCGTTTAAAGTGAAGGCGTCACGTCGACTAAGCATGCGCAAGCGTAAACCAACGTTAACCATAACCGCCAGCTGGCCGACTGAGAAAACAAGCAAATGAACAGGCTTCCCCGAACGTCACGAACATACCTTTTGTACTTGACAGCGCCCACTTTTATTTTTTTACGAGTTTGTTGTTTTATTTTTCTATTCAGCCGCTCGCGCACTTGGTCGCAATAGATTTTGACGGTCTAGTAGACGAAAAAAAAAATAAACGAAGTGTTTCGAAGAAGACAGAAAGCCGGATTAGTAGCTACTGGCCCACGGATAGCAAAAAAGGGTGCAGTAAAGAAAAAAAAGACAGAAAAAAAAGACGGGTCGTGGGTTCCATCCCGGTCCCGGCGGTCGCATTTCGGTGGAAGCGAAACGATAGACGACCGTGTACAGTGCCACGTCAGTTCGCGTTAACGAACACCACGTGATCGACATCTCAGAAGCCCTCCACTACAGCGTGCCTCATAATCATATCATGGTGTTGGCACGTAAAAATCGATATTGCCATTACTATTATTATTATTATTGTTCTTACTAACAGTGAGCCTGTTTATGCTCGCCGTAATCTTTCTGTTGGAAACCGAAACGATCATCATCATCATGAACCGGCCCGTGCTCTCTACATCATCTTCTTCATCTTCGTACTATTCTTCTTCGCTCCCCGATAGAGGCTAAAATGCTCGAGTCCAGTATACTTAGATTTAGGTGCACATTAAAGAACTGCAGCTGGACGAAATTTCAGGAACCCCCCACTGCGGACTTTCCTCATAATGATATCGTGGTTTTGGGACGTTAAACACCAACAATTATATTCTGGCTTCGCTGCCGGATCATATGCGCCGGTTTCTCCGGCGTGGACTGTAATAGCACTGATGGGTGAGAAAACGAGTAAAGCGAGAAAAACTGGCGAAGAGCGAAGCATGTTGGAAAGGATGTTTCAGCTCCACTAACGTGAAATCTGGAGAGGGGTAAAGCATGCAGTGTGCGCCAGCGTTTCCCACAGCAAAATCGCTGCGAATGGGCAATGACAGACAGAAGAAGAAGAAGAAGACACAGAAGCAGGAGGGCCTGACCTAGGTAATTCGCTACATTGTTTTGAGAGAGATTTCTTCGATGAGGCACTCGTGGTGCCAAGGCCTGAAACCCGGCATGTACGGGAATGGGTGTTTCAGCTTCACTAACATCGTCGAAAAACTGCGTCGGAATGCAGCTTACCCTAAGGTGATGGTCTTCTTCTTCTTCTTTTTTTTCGTCCCTGCTGCCCTGTTTCAGTTCTCTACGGTATGTAAAGGGAAGGGTGTTTCAGCTCCAGTAACGTCGTCGGCTATTTGTTGGGCTAACTGTTGCCTTCGTTATCTTTAGTGGACCGGTGGCCAGTAAAGCACCATCCCTTTGCAGATATGTTTCAAGAAGTGGTGTTTCAAATAGATGACTTTACCGTAGAGATCGACGTTTGTGTCTCACGTTTTAGATAAGAAACTTGAGCGCCTTGGTAAATTTCGTCGTGGATTGTGGCACCGCTGTTAAGCGAAACATAATGTTTTAGGCAGTAACCACGAACCTTTCACTCATAATGTGCATAGCATGGACCAGTGGCGAGCAGTGGGATATAGCCAACTTTTGTGGCGCATACCCGTTTATGATGGACCATGACGACGACATGCCATGCCGACAAACCGAGGCCCTAAGGTGCTTGGCCCCAAAAAAGAAAGATATATAAAGAAAGAGCAAGAGAGAACTTCTTGACGCTGTAAAATCTTCACTAGGCGGGAATTCGAACACGCGTACCCTCAATCTGAAGGTGAGCGTCCAAACCACTCAACTATCCAGGCACGCTAGCAGAGCATAGCATAACCTTGTATAGTACAGTGTGAAAGGGAAGTGAGCGTGAGGAGGAGTGTTGTGATGGTGAGGAATATGAGGGTAAGGAGAAGGGTGAGAGAGTAAAGCATAGCATAGAAAGAAAGACTAAAAGAAGGAGAGAGAACAAAATAGAGTGAGAGAGAGACAAGGATAGAAAGGAGAAGGAAGCAAGTGACAAATAAAGAGACAGACAAACAAATCCTAAAACTCGGTCCCAGACCATGATGCTTTTGGGGGAAATAGATTTTTTCCACTCTCACAGTTTGCGAGGAACCCTTAGGCAAGAGTTCCAGGTTATTCTGTGAATTCCAAAATGGTTCGATGGTGAAAATCTTCTCATTCGTGAAGAGAATTCGGTTGAAGGCTGCACCGCGGCTCAGCTGCTTCATGGCGGCAGCATTTTTGTAGCCTGGAGGCCTTCATTTTATCCGTGAGCATTTGTTATTTCACTAGTTTGCACACAGTGAACTTCAGATTCCTCTTTTATGAGTAAATGCGTTGTCAAGTTGCTAACTCTGTGTTATCTGGCGAGTTTCCTGATGCTCTCAGCGGATTTCCGCTGATCTTTTTTTCTGACGGCCAACTTCAGCTCCCTGGTTCTTGCCGTTCGAGGCCTCCACTTCGCTGCCGGTTCTTGATGCCGCCTGCCTCTTGAAACCGTTTGAGGACGCGATGCACTTGAACACGATGCCATTTCATCATCTTCGCAATGATCAGAATCGTCATCCCCAGCTTGTAATGCGCGACGATTCTGTGGCGCAATTCTTCGGACACTATTTTTTTTTGTCAAAAACAAGACACCAAGAAAATAAAAATACACACTTTTCTATCAAAAACAAAACAAGGAACGCAAATTCAATAAAGTTAGTGACAGAAATTGCGAAACAATATAAAACAAAATGTGATTGAAAATGTGTTACACTATTTTTTTGTCACCCTGTAGATAATGATAATGCCTGATTACTGAACCCCACAATGCTGTGAAGGAATGATCCAATAACTTTATTTAACAGGATTAAAATCCTAAAATATACAAACAAATTTCGACCTGGTTTGTTAAGCGTAGCAGACCTGGGTTCCACGCGCACGCATTTATGGGGATAATCGCCCCGGAGGCCAAGGTTACTCTCAATGGCTGAGATAAGAATTGATAGAAACTAAAAACACGTAAGAAGAAGACAGAGAAGAGCCTTCAGACAGACGAGCGCCGACTTGCAGCAGTATTTTATTTCGAAACAAGCGACCGTCTTTATGGCGAGAAAAAGTCACCTTAGGAGATAAGACGCCGACAAACGACAGCGTATCGGTAGCGCGAACAGAAAAAGGAAAAAAAAAAGATAATTTCAGATAACGCGTGAAGAAAGAAAGAGAAGGCGGTAGATTAAACTTTCTCGCTCTGTGGACTACTCAAGTAGCAGCGGTTTGTTTGTGTCTCCTCAGATATGGTTATCAGCTGAAGCGTGGCGTCGTTTATGACGTAAGGCTGCGCGTAATAACCATTACGGCGAGGACATTCCCAAAGTATCATCCTCCGATTTGCATTCTAAAGGTGACATTGAGTGCGAATAAAATTCAACCTACTCAACTTATTCGCATGGCACGAAGGTACAACGTTAACTAGAACTAACCGACAAGAAAGCCAAGGAAAGTATAGGGGTGTTATTTGCAGTAAATATGATGTAAATGTGAAGAAGAAAGTAAAGTGGACGAGAAGATAACTTGCCACCGGCAGGGAACCGAACCTGTGACCTTCGAATAAGTCGTCCGATCATTGAATGAAGAGTCTGGCTTCGGTTGCCGTAGAACAAATAGGAAAAATATGTATACGCTTCAAAAAAAAAAACTGTTTATTTGTGACGTTTCGATCGGAGACCGATCTTCATCAAGATCTTGATGAAGATCGGGCTCCGATGGAAAACGTCACAAATAAACAGTTTTTTTTAAGCGTATACATATTTTTCCTATTTGTTCTACGGTAACCGAAGCCAGACTCATCATTCGATGCTCGGACGACTTATTCGAAGGTCACAGGTTCGGTCTCTGCCAGGAGCAAATTATCTTCTCGCACACTTGACTTTCATCGCATTTACACCATATTTACTGCAAATAACACCGCCTATACTTTCCTTCGCTTCTTTGTCTGTTAGTTCTAGTTAACGTTGAGCTTAACAAAGAAAAACGAGCCTTTAAAATACCCCTTCTTACGAAGGTAAACGGCAATTGATAGGCATTTATCAGAAGGAAACAAAAAACCTGAGTTGCCCGACAAATTGTCCCGGCCAGGACTTCCAACGCAGTGCCGATGCCTTTCCGTGACGGCAGCTCTATATCATCTGAGCAAAGCTGGATGCCAGCAGGTCAGCAAGCGAAGGCGAAATAATGGGCAATTGGAAGAGTAGGCAAGTTGAAATGAAAGACATTCTTTTCCTTCCACAGATTCGCGCTACGATCGAGTTAATGAGACTTTTAATTCCCTCTCTCTCATAGTAACCAAATTATAAAGGTCAAATGTGGATCTTGAAGAGCGCGTAAAAGCTACACAGGGGGGGGATTACAAGGGCAAAGAAGCTTCGTCCGTTCGTCAGTGCTCGTCATTACCATGAGCATTATCTTTTCTTTCTTCTTTTTTTTTTCTTCGAACGCGTGGCAAGAGAATAAAATTGGCAAATTAACAATAATGATGTACAAAACTGGAATAGAAACAGTGTTTATTTTGAGCACGTAGGTCCCAAGGTTGAGAATTTCGGGGGCTTGTTTTCTTTGTTTGACACAACATTAACGAAAAACAGCAGATAACGAAGCCAAGGAAGGTATGGTGGGGGGGGGGGGGGGGGGGGTCCATATTAGATCGAACACAAGGTCCCGATCACCGTTCCCAATTTTGATGGCTGTGGGCCTAGGCATTTGCGCCAGAACAATGGTTTCGAACTTTGTTTTGTGAAAAAAAAATTTGTTCGCCTGAAAATAAATGTATATAACTTTTGGCAGTGAAAAGCGCTTTTCCGCAAATTTCGTGATTTCTGAAATCTGAGCGCGCGTAAGTAAAAAACGATGGGCTTCTCAACCACAGTATTTATTCCACTTAAAGTACAAGTGATGGGCAATGTTCTGAGTAAGTTATTTTTTTTTACTTGTTGAAAAACCTCAGAGAAAAAAAATCTCAAACATGGCGGACCACACAAAATACCTGTATTTCAGAAATTTATTACTACAAACGTCTTAAACTGAGGATAATGAAACTCGGTGCATATTAACTTTGATACTTTAGCTTTCTTTTTTTAAGTGGATTTCGTGGTGCTATCGCGCATTTTTTTTACTGCGTAATTGCCACGAAACGTAAGTGTTTTATGAAAAACACCGAAGTTTGAAAATATGTTTTTCAAAAAGGCAAATTTTAATTTTTTTTAAAATCCCTCTGATAGAAGTCAAGGACCTAATCTACCATTCTCTGTAAAAAAACGTTGCATTATTTTGGTTGTTAACGAGTTGTAACGCGTCACATGTGACCAAGTCAGCCTTGCGGCCGCGGCGCCGTTCGTTATGGTTTGAAAATCGGGTACAACTTGTTCAAAAAAAATTGTACGCAATGTAATCACAAAAAAGTAACTCCACAACAGCAAATGTGCAGCCAGTCAGTGTGCATGGTACAGCAAGCTTTGTCTTGCGATCAGCCGCTTGACAAATCCACAGCAGCGGCCGCTCGATGCTGCGGGCACTCACATTACATAAGAGCCGCTTCGGCGGCGGACGAGCTCCGCTTGCGCGTGAAAACTGCGCTCAGAGGACGAATGAGATAGGGGATGCGTAACTGTGAAACGTAAACGCTGTTAAGTGCAAGGGCCGTATTATACAATGAAAACTCTCACTGCAAATTTTGCAGTGAGCGCCTTGAGATCACGTTCTACGTGACGCCAACAGACAGAAAAAAGTGTTCCACACTCGCCGTCATGGCTACAAGCAGGTATGACTAATACTACCACGTTTAAATGCACATATACATACCCCATAAAGAGGACAGTGGGATGACCGCCGCTCTAGCTCAGTTGGTAGAGCATCGGACGCGTTATTCGAAGGTCGCAGATTCGGTCCCTGCCCGCGGCAAGTTATCTTTTCGTGCGCTTTACTTTCTTGCCATTTACATCATAATACAGACGACATCCCCTGTGCTTTCCTCGGCTTTCTTGTCTGTTAGATCTCATTCAGGTATATCGTCGCGTGTTAACGAGGAATGACCACGTGGCGAAGCACCGCAAGGTACGCGAACAGCACGGGGTCTCGCGCAATCGCAGCACTGCTATTCGTTTTTTTCTTCCGTGGGTGCATCCGTACATCTGCTTGATTACACCAGGATCAGACTCACTGAAAGCCTAATAAACGAAGCAGGAGAACGACCGCCATCGGAGCTCAATTCGCAGATCATGGGACGCGTTATGCGAAGGTTGTAGATTCCGGTCCATAAAATGGCAATTTCTTTTTGTACACTGCGATTCCTCTAGCTTCCTTGGCTTCGCTGCCTGTTCGCTTTATTATGTTAGGAATAACAAACATTCGAGCCCTTGAGCCATTCCTACTTCTTTTGTCCACCTGTCTAAAACGACACATGAAAAACCTCCGTATTTCCTCAATCACGGAGTAGCCGGCACCGAATCTATGCGCAAACGGCAGCTTTCCTTATTATTTCACCAAAAATAACAAGAAAAGAAACGAGCGATGATTTCTCCAGCAACTGTACTCTGGCTGCTAACATTGCATAGAGTCCGTAAATTGCCGCGTGCTGTATGATGGGGGAAAAGCGAGATCGAGGTCGCGATAGAGTCGGTTTTTTTTTTTTTTTTTTTTTTTTTTTTTTTTTGCGCGGACACGATGTCAGTATCAACGACATCATATAGCACTGGCGTTTATAGGGACCCAACAGCAAGGCCCAACAGTTCAAGGTCTCTGCTACAACACTGCCACAATCTGGGCTGAAAGCGACGCGCAACAAGTGCATTTACATCTATAGCTGTCGATCAATTTCTCGTTGATCGTATCGCCATCTGTGAATGCTCGTTCACAACTGCGAAAAAGCACCGGTCGCGCGACCCAGTTATACTCGTGGGCAACTTTTCTTGGCAATGAAGGGAAGGCTACGGAGCCAAAGTGGGCGTGTGCCACCGCTGAAGAGTATAGTCCCCCAATTGCGTCTCTGTTTTCGGCGTGAAAATCATAAAAAAACAACATTACTTTATTTTCTGCGGGATGCTGTTTATAAAGAGACGCAGCACGCACCAAGGAGTTAGTCATATTTGTTTTACTTTGTGCAGTGTCATTTCGCGTTTTCGCACGTGTGAAAGCGTCGCACGTTTTACGTGCACATCACAGTCAAAATGGCGACTTCGTCGTTAAGTGAGCGCTCGTCTCCCTCCAGCTATTCCGACGACTCGCCGAAGGAGCGTATGACGAATTTCACTCACAAATGGCTGTCTAAGCAGACGTAGCAAATGGTATGCAACGTTATTATTCGAACAGGGCCGTCATTCGAAACGCGAGCCGAACCGGACTACTTCGCGGAGGAGTACATGTGCAATAGCTCCGCCCCGGTAGCTTTCCCTTCATTGCCAAGAAAAGTTGTCCGCGAGTATAGTCGCATAGCGACTGGTCGCAAGTGGCCGATTTGGTCGAAAAGCAACTTCTTTTGGCTGAGACGCCCTACGCTCGATTTTTTACAGCGAAAGCTGTTATGAGATCACAACAAGGGTCGTTTCTGCGCCGTAGTTGTCCGCCGCCGCCGCCGGTGTCCGTAACCAATATCGCACGAAATCAGAAAAAACTTATTAATGAAAAACACATATGACAGAATGGGAATCGAACCCGCGTCCTCTGCGTGGCAGCCCAGTACTCTATCACTGAGCTACGCCGCTGCTTGAAACTGCGGTGCAAACTGACCCTATGCACGCTTCATGTCGGGTAAGGAATCGCGCTAAGGTGTGTTGTAAAGCGTTTTAGAGCAGTAAAGTAAGAACCCGGCGTCACACAATGTGAATTGCGTAACGAGTGGCTCGTTCAATGCTCCAACCCATTACAAAAGCCTCAGGCATAATTTTTCATCGTCGTCAGCCACAGCATCAAATGCACACAATGCGTTACAAGAGTGTAGCGGGTACCCCGCTTATCCGAAGAATGGACGAATAATGGCATAGTAGACGCTTCCCCACTACGCAAAAATTATGATGATTTATGGCGTAGTGGGTACCATGCAAGTGCGCTTGTAGTAGTTGCCCCAAGAGTGTTTAAAAAAGGCTCTAGAAAGGCCGCTCTCCCAGCTTTCGCTGTGGCTGTGCTGCGCGTTCCGCGCAGGCCTGGCGGTTTTTTATCTGAGCTCTATGCTCGACCTCTGAGCCAATCAGATGCACAGAAACAGGGCGTCAGCTTTATTTTGTCGGTGACCAGCCGTCTCTGGTACGGAAGTATGATGTTTTATCGAAGTTATCGAGATTACTTGTTGTTCTACTGTGCCCCATTTCATTGTTGCCTGGATATTAACGCATGACCTTCGCTGTTGCCCGTAGCAACTGAAGTGTTGCGCAGCTAAACACGAAGGTGACGGTTCGAATCCCCCGCGTGGAGGAGGGGAAACAGCTGGGAGGGAGCATTGCTCAATTCGAAATAAATAAATAAATAAATAAATAAATAAATAAATAAATAAAGGCAGACACGCACGCTCCCAGCTTCGCTATACTTTCGCGAAATGGAATGGCTCTAAGTTGCTTTTATTAAGAAGACAGTTTTTTTGGAATATTTGATCGGCAGTAACATAAGCATTTAGTCATCGATATCAGCTTTATTATTATTATTATTATTTTTTTACTTGAGGCACTGAGGGAAAGTTCCTAAACTGCGGCCTTTTCTGCATGCACTTTGGCTTTCATAAACACGATAACAATGCCTGTCTAATGTACATAAAGCAGGGGCGTAGCCAGAATTTTTTTAATTTTATTTATTTATTTATTTTTTTGGGGGGAGAGGGGGGGGCACCTTTTTGATTTCCGGGGGCGGCACCTCCCTGAAATGGTCATTTTTCGCTCTGTATGCCATGGCGAAAAAACTTTCGGGGGGGGGGGGGGCACGTGCTCGGTGTGCCATCCCCTGGCTACGCCACTGACATAAAGTACTTCAAGACGAACAGTAACATTTGCTGAATATCGAACACAATGTCGAACAAGAACGGCTTCGTTCAAATGGTCAGAAAGCTCGCTGGCTGAAGTGCAGAAACTAAAGAAAAAAAAAAACGTGCAGGGCTTGCGAGAGTGACGAGCCCGGTCGGCTGTGCGTGGAATCCATAATGCATCGCGAGGAATAGCGTGGATGCGATTCTCGCGTTGCGATTCGCGATTCGAAATGCAAGCATCGTTCAGCTTGATTCGCTGTGATCTATAAAAGCACTTCTAGAAGGGGCTACAGAGAGCGCACCGAGTCGAAACAATCCGATTTCGGTTCAAGATGGCCAAGGGCAGGAAATGATATCGTCGCGGTGCTGTGGCCGCAAAAACAAAACAAAACAAACAAGGAGAAAACCTAGAAACGGACTTGGTGCGCTTGGCAATGCGATCCATTCCTTGACCAATAGCTGGTACAAAACGTATTTTCGCGTGACGAGAGGAATGGCGAGCAACACCGAGCTGCATACGAATGGACAACGCTTACACTGGAGCAGAGTGCGTCGATACAGCAACGATTTTCTAAAGACGGCACGCAGACAGATACGGTGTCGATTACTGATGTAAGTGCCCCATTCGAGCCCAGCAGTTGCAGACTCTGTCAAAGGGACACTAAAGTGAAACAATAAATTGGTTTAGATTGATAAATTGTACTCTGAAAAAATTCCTTATGTCGTTAATTTCACCATCATGTGCTTATGCAGACGCGAACGAGAACAGGCGCGACCCTCTCGTGCTTGTTGCGTCGTCGTCGTCGTCTTCTCCTGGTCGGATTCTTGTAGCCGGCACTAGTGCGCTACAGTAGCAAAAAAGAAAGTTTTCGCCGGTGCCCATTCACCCTTGTAACTGGCCCGACTCCAAGTCCTCAGAGGGGCCCAGACGCACACATGCGGTCAACAGCCCGGCAGTACCCCAAATATTTCGCAACCAGCTCCCTCAGGACTGCAACCGTTTCCCGTTTGCGGGTGTAACCCTAGCAGCAGAACTGAGCTCTGCTAGATGAAAGCGCCGAACCCTTAACTAGGTGAGGCCTGTCGGGTGCAAAGCCGTATTTGGTTTCAAGCCCCATTTTATAGCGAAGGTTTATTATCAGAGCGCCGTTGCGAAATCGCTAGTGTCTGTGCATATATATTTGAAATACGTGGCGCAAGGTTACTACTGAGAAGAGACAAGAAGGGACAGAAAGAACGCCATGCAAAAGCGATCAAGCGCACATAGTCCTGAGCCTGACTAGAAGGTCAAACAGACTGGAAAGGGCCCCTTGTAGAAGAAATGAAGCTTAACAGTACGTTATGTTGGGTCAGTTGGTGCATCGTTATTTGAAATAACAATGCACCAACTGGCACACCAACTGGCACCAACTGGCCCAACGATGCACCACCCTTCTTGTCTCTTCTCAGTAGTAACCTTGCGCCACGTATTTCAAATAACGATGCACCAACTGGCCCAACATAACGTACTGTTAAGTGCATATATATATTTGTTGCAATCGTACAATAAATTACTTTCTGATAATCTGCACGCTTCCGTTATTTGAGGATAGGCTAAACCGGTGCGCCAGCCAATGTGTGAGGCATTACCGAATTTTCGGCACCAATTTTTCCCCTTCCTAAGCAGTTCATTAAAGGGGGGCGCGAGATCATATAAAGGGGTGCCAAACCTGCGCCACAGCGTTTTCAGTCGTACCTGTCCAGCCATTGTTTAATGCACAGGGTTATGGTGAGGCATTCTTATTTTGTTTTGACACTAATATATGTCAAAGACCACTGATGCTGCATTTCAAGAACTGTTTAGTTCCCGCCTTTAATAATAATAATAATAATAATAATAATAATAATAATAATAATAATAATAATAATAATAATAATAATAATAATAATAATAATAATAATAATAGTTGCTGTTTTATCTCCCAAACCCACGACATGATTACGAGGGACGCTGTAGTGGAGCGCTCCGGAAATCTCGACACACTGGGGTTCTTTAACATGAACCTAAATCTAAATACACGGGCTTCGAGCATTTTTCGCCTCCATCGAAAATGCGGCCGCTTAGGTCCCCCCTTTGCCCCTCCAAATCGGGAACCGAAGGGACGCCGTTGTGAGAAGCACCACATCGCTTGATTTTTCAGTTCTGCATCCACAGCGAAGCTTAATTATGTGCATTATTTTTGCCGACCCAGACAATGGAAGGAAAAAAAAAAGGGGGGGGGGGATGTAGGGGGGGTCACTGCGTTGATACATGGCTCAACCTGCGCACACGTATACCTATACATACTCGTAGGTGTGTGCTTACCTGAATAGGTTCCTCAATTAGTTATTTCATTATTTATTTATTTAGTCATACTGCTAACCCTAACTTGAGGGTCATTACAGGGAGGGTAAGAATTGAGTAGTACAAGAACATACATATAAAGAGCATATGCAGAACAAAATTTGTAACATATAGCAGACTTGTATAGGAAACACTTACATACATTTCCAACACATAGCATTTGCAACGTAACATTGATGATTTAGTTAACATTTGTAAGGAAACACAGTTACACAGTAACACTAATAAGCTATACAGTTTAAGCTATACATTTCATTACACTGACGAGAGCATCATATGAGCTTCACAGCACCACGTGTTCACACTTCTGAAAGCGTTAAGCCTGCTTGACCTTTTCTACCTATACAGCGAGCCCCGACTGAAACCACCTGCCTGCTGCCATTTTATCTACTATCGCACCCCTCGCCTTTAAGTACGCCGTAATCCATTGTCTTGCGCAAGATACAACTGCTCATGCCTGCAAAGTCTCTCTCTAACGGCTTAGTGAGCCTGGCGTTTATAAAACGAAAAGAATAATAAAAAAAAAGGTTGAGTGCCTCTGATGCGCGCGTACCTTACAGTGAAGCAGCGCGTGGTATTCAACGTCCCTTTTTATTTCTTCAAGATCTTTTATGCGGGGTTATTGCGCGTCAGTTAACCCTTTCAGAGGGTTTAGCTTTTAAAAGAGAGCTTTTAATGAAAGAGTCATTCGCTTATATAGATATTGTGAGTGCGACAAGTGAATGGCTCTTTATTCTCTTCACATATCATCATCCCTTGTACATCTTCGTCATGTGTACACATCACTATCAATGTCATTTAGCTCGAGCCCGGCAGAATAAAGTGGTTTCTCATGGCCCGCACCTTATGAGGAACCGCTTTATTCAGCCGGGCTCGAGCTAAATCACACTGATGATAATATTTACAGATGACGAAGATGTACAAGTGATGATGATATGACAATAGAATGAAGAGCCATTCACTTGTTGCGCTCACAATATTTTCCAAAGCGGGCTCTGAACCAAGCCTAAACTTTAGCCACTCAAAATCAATAGATAAAAAAAGTTAATTCACAAGACCTTCTTTAGTGCGCACCAAAAAGCGCAATATACTTCATATCTGAAGGCTGGGAATCTCGTGCTTCGAACAAGATGCAGATTCGATCAATCCTCCCCGTACTCCCCCCCCCCCCCCTTTTCATTCGTGAATAAACGAAGAAATTCTTGGCCGCATGGAGATGGGGCCGAAATGCAAAAACACTCGCGTACTTACAATTTTCACGTTAAACAACACCACGTCGATGAAGTTAGATACGGCGTCTTTCCACTACAGGCGTCTCATAACTATATCGTGGTTTTCCCCACGTAAAACCATAACATGATTGTTGCCTTCGTCTCAAATTCAGGAGGAGCCCCCCCCCCTCCCTCCATTGATAATTAATCCGCGACCTCATCCTGTATTCTCAATCTATTTAACGAGTAATAGTTTGTACTTTCAACATACTTTCACAAAAATATTGCATGACGCTATGTTTCATGAACTTCAACTCCTCCCATCGATCGGGCCCCCCTCACATACGAAAAACTAAAAAATAAATGCAGAAACACTTACCCTGTCAGAAAATTTGGGGCAATTAAAGCTTGGCGGGTGCCTACCTAACGTTATACATGTCGTCCGCCTCGGTGGATCAGTGACTAGGGTGCTCGGCTGCAGACCCGAAGGTCGCGGGTTCGATCCCGGCCGCGGCGGTCGCATTTCGATGGAGGCGAAATGGTAGAGGCCCGTGTACTGTGCGATGTCAGTGCACGTTAAAGAACACCAGATGGTCAAAATTTCCGGAGCCCTCCATTACGGCGTCCCTCATAATCATGTCGTGGTTTTGGGACGTTAAACCCCATATATTATTATAATTAACGTTATACATGTCTTTCTTTCTATCGTATTGCGCAGTGCTCCCTCCTAACTGTTTCACTCCTCCATGCCGGAAATAGACCTTCATGCGCGCGTTTAGCAGCGTAACGCTTCAGTTGCTGCAGGAGATGACGGTCGTGGGTTCGTATCCAGGCAAGAATGAAATGCGGCCACGTGAAATCACAAGCCCCCCTCAATAAAGATCAAAATGCCATATCAGGTGCGAATGATCGCTGACGAGCCCACAATCAAGGGAGCATCACTTATTGGAAAACGGCGCACACAAATAGGCATGTGACCGGCGCACCTTCTGAGGCCGCATTTCTATTAGGGGGCGAAGCTCCCTAAGGGTGTGGGTCTGTCCCTCCTCTGTAGTAGTAGTAGTAGTATAGTAGTAGGTAGGTAGGTAGCCACGTATAGTGGAATGTACCCACTCCACGTGATAAAGATAACGATGACGCAGTATAGTGGAATGCAGTGGCGTAGCCAGGGGGGTGGCACATCGGGCACGTGCCCCCCGAAATTTTTTTCGCCATGGCATACATAGCGAAAAATGGCCTTTTCACGGAGGTGCCCTCCCCGAAATCAAGGTGGTGCCCCCCCCGAAAAAAATTTTCTGGCTACGCCCCTGGTGGAATGTACCCACTACACGTGATAACGATGACGCTGATGACCATGAAGTATAAGCGCGTTCCAGACCACACATTCTCTTTCTGCCATGGATGAAAACGATCGAGCTTCGCCCACTCATCATCATTCACTTCGTGAATATGGCGTGATTTTTCACGCACGCCACCACCTCACTTTTTCTTTTTTTTTGCTGCGTACGACGCTGTAATCTGTGAATTATAGAAGCTTCGCTGAAAAAAAAAACAAAAACAATATCATTGCCCAATTACGCTCACCGCTATCAACTATGTTAAAGCCAAGTAGGCAGCCACTCACGTCTCCGGTAAGTGCTGCACAGCAACTCATGACCGATGCGAGCACATTGCGGAGGAAAACCAAAACTGCATGTATAGCGCGAACGACCTTAACTGCGGCGTGGACACAATTGAATATCACTCGCCCTCGCGTTAAGTGTAATCTGTTTTCCTGCAGCTGTTGGCTGGCTGTCGTCGTGTCCAAAGGGCAACATTTTACATGCGGCGGGCACCGCATTATGAGCGGCCGCGCTCAAATATGCGTGTCGGAGCTACATTGCGGAGTCTTGCAAGTTTTGCGCTCGTCTTAGTCTGGCAGACGCGTGGCGCGGCAGCTCGATTTGCGAATTTCATTCTAAATGTGCCTCAGGTGCTGTTCAAGGGAGGATCCACCAGAAATCTACGAAGCCTGGGAAGCACTGGACTACATAGCTGCATAGCTGCATATGGCTAAGTGAAACAAAAAATTCGTCTGTCCTGATTACGCGAGAACTGCTTGATTGTATGGGCTACAGAAATTGAGCAAGCCCCACCTCTCACCGCTGGTCCACTAAAAATGAAAAACAGTTAAGATTTCCGGAAAGACGTACGCAATAATTGATCAATGCTTTATAGAACCGTCGAGATTAACCTAGTGATAGACACGGGAACCGCATGTTGCAGCTTCGCTGGTTAACGGGTTAACCGTGTGCGCGCAGTGCTTGGGCACTGATTTACAACTTCTTTCTTGCCTTAAACGGTGAGAGCATTCTTGATTCTGGATAAATAACGACGATAGTACTCTGAAGTTTGAACCAGATCCTCTACTTTCGCTTTGTTGTTCTCATTCTCGGTAAAAGAATAAAACAACAAAAGAAGGAATCGACGGCGTAAGTTCATATAGGATAGGCCTCGCATCACTTGAAACGTGAAACAAGAAAAGCGAAATACGACACTCGCAGATCCTTCATGTCAGCGCTATAACACGTGGTGTCTTTCTCGGAACGCGGGAAAGGCGCAGGTATCACTGCCTGCCTTGCACGCCACTATCTTCGCCACTGTACTCAAGGAAAACATTATTAGAAATATTATGAAACCTTTAACTACGCTACCATTAGGGATTATGTCAGTCACTTCTCGCTTATATGGGCAAATAGCGCCTAGAATAGACTGGCACGGCCAGCAAACGAAGAGTGAGTGAGTGAGTGAGTGAGTGAGTGAGTGAGTGAGTGAGTGAGTGAGTGAGTGAGTGAGTGAGTGAGTGAGTGAGTGAGTGAGTGAGTGAGTGTGAGTGAGTAAGTGTGAGGGAGTGAGTGAGTGAGTAAGTGTGAGGGAGTGAGTGAGTGAGTGAGTGGAGTGAGTGAGTGAGTGAGTGAGTGAGTGTGAGTGAGTGAGTGAGTGAGTGAGTAAGTGTGAGTGAGTGAGTGAGTGAGTGTCAGTGAGTGAGTGAGTGAGTGAGTGAGTGAGTGAGTGAGTGAGTGAATGAGTGAGTGAGTGTCAGTGGGTGTGTGAGTGAGTGAGTGCGTGAGTGTGTGTGAGTGAGTGAGTGAGTGAAATAACTTTATTTGGTCCGCAATAGACGCGAGTAAACTCAACGTCACCTGGCTAGGCCCACTCGGGAATGGTCATACAAATAAGCAGCGAAGTCAGAAAACTAGCTAAATGCAGACAATTATCTGAAATTGCAAACACATTAGTCACAGAATGTTCAAGTTGGCGCAGTGCGCGTAGCATTTCACGCATATATATTGGCGGTTACAAAAGCTCTCTGCTAAGCACTAGGACGTGGGTTCGATTACCAGCCACGCCTATGGCACTCACATGGAGAGCAAGTGCGAGAATATTAATAAGGCTCATTCTAAGAGTAAGGCGCGCATAAAGATTGCCATGTGGTGACAGTTCATCTAAAGTCACCCGCTAAAACAGAGTAACCATAGTTCTGGAACATAAAACCATATAGTTCAATCCAATATACCTATTATGCACTAAGCGAGAGCACCCCTCTTACAATATTTAATATCACACGAACGTCCGCCCCTGGATATGGAAGTTTCTAATATCAACGATACGATCAGCGTCACACTGGCTTTCTGAGCACATCATCGCACAGATAAGGCTGATAGTGTGTATGCATCTTTAAGTGAACACGTTGCAGGATGCGCTCGTGCAAAAGTGTGCTCTCCTGGCTTGCGCATCAGGTAGAAAATCTCGTTACTTCTCGCCTATATTAGGCGCTAACACGTCCAGGTATCGACGTTGCGGCGTTATTACTAATGAATTCCAAGAGTGTACACGCCCAAAACTTGTGGCACTAAACAGCTTAAAGCAACGTTCAGGACCTACTCCCACCCCCCACCCCCCTAGTTTTTCCCTTCCTAAGAGCCCCAATTATTTATTTACTTTTTTTTTTTTTGTGCATGTGCGCCTGAAAAGCGAAAGTGCATTGCACTCACCTCCAGTAAGGTTGGCTTCTCCTCAGCGCCGTACAAAACCTGCGATGAGCACTTTTCTTTTTTCAAGCCACAGATTTGTCCACGGCTCCGGTATACAACATTCATCCAAAAGGCATCACGATGCACGTGGTGTGCCGGCTACGGAGAGCGTCGATAAACACAACGCGCGAAGTCGACGTCGTCGAACGTCGGCTGAGGGGACCGACAACGCGTGGGCTTCTTAGGGGCCTGAATGCCGTCAGAACTTGAACAGAACCTCCCCGACGCACTCACACATTCACTGGAACGCACACCGCACGAACACCGCACGAACACGAACGCACAGACTCACTTTAAGGTAAGCACTTTCCACGATGCACCTCACTGCACGACCGGTGTAGGCGTCGATCGGAATTCGAGGCAGGGAAGAGGATTAGCGGGCTGCGGTGGGGATCACGAAAAACAGAGCGGAATCATCACATCTCGGCGGGATCATCGGCACGGTTGGCTTGGCGCAATTGATCGCAGCCGTAAAATAGAAAATATCCATCTCAGGGCACCTCCGCAGCAGCCGCCACACCACCATCACTGCAGAAACAGCGACCTTAGTATGCGAAGACTTCGGGCACGGTGAACGCAGATGAACGCTAGCCACACGCGCCGCGCTGAGAGCAACATCCGAAGCCTGGCGAGCGTAGCGCGCAATGCACGGCCCAACGAGCGAGCGTCGTGTGCGTGTGTGTGTGTGTGCCGACGCCGGCGGCGCCCGCGATACACTCTCCGGCGCAATTTGACGTTCGCGCTTACTTTTCCTTCCACTGCGACGCCGGCCGCGCCGAGAGGATGGCGAGAGAAGCGGAGGATCAGCCTCTTTCGCCCCGACCTGTTTCTTTTGTTATCGCATTTGCTCCTTTGCTCCGCCGCTCTGGGCAGATCACTCGGTTTGACTCTGACGTCATTAGTCGCCCCCCAACGCGTTACTGCACTGCCTACACGTTACTCCCAACTATTTTCTGCAACTGATGAGCGCGCACCACTCGGTACTGAGAGCACATCGCTATTGAGCAATAAATAATCAATAGAGACGTAAATCTCGTTGTGCTTTTTGATCACAGGTGGCGCAAAAATCTGTAAACTCTCAATGTTGGTGCATAAGCTGTTGTTTTCTGAGCGCAAGCGCTAGGAATAATTTTATGGAGGTGTCATAAATTAAACGCTATCAGAGAATTACTACTTTCGCACTTTCTCCGCTGTCTGGGGGGTTACCCGTGTGTTTTCAACAATGTGGCAACTACGCTGGCCTCAGCGACCAGCGGCGGCAGTTCGTTGGCCGAGAGGACGGAGGGTGGCGCTATAGTCTGTGAAACAGAGCTGGTGCTTGACATTTTCGGCAAGAAGGCAGAAAGAAAATTCGAAGGCACACTGCCGTGAGTTCAGAAGGGATTCCCACATTTCTCTTTAACGAACTAGGACATCACATATGCTTGTTGTCGGGCTTAAAAACAAAACTTTTCCTTCAATAAACTCAGTTAGTACTACGTTATATCTGTGTTCTCTTTCTTGGTCTCATATTTTGCGTTGTTCTTGTACCATGCATTCTCCCAGTGTGGCATCCTACTTTAGTTTCGGACATAACAGTAAACAAGCACTTTTGAAAGCGGTAGAACAACGCTGATCGAGCAGGCGAATACCGGACATTTAGCGACAAAGAAGGGTGAACTTAAAGGGGGGTGCTGTCACCGATTTTTGAGGCTATAGGTTGTATTCACGTGACGTCACGTTGGCGGGCGTGGTAGCTAAAAGTGCGCCAGCTGTGCTGGCAACCGCGTGGCCGCCCATATTGAAGGCCGGCGGTTCCGACATGTGCATTCTTTCCGCCATTGCCCGTCCGCTGCCTACAAGCTATTGCCGGCAATTTGCTCTTGTTTTAATTTTGTGTGGCTCTTGAAGTATCACATTTACCATTGGCGAAGCTGCTGCAGCCATGGGCGATGCGCGCTCGGCTAGCTTGGGCGTGTACGCCGAGAAATTGGAAGCCGACGCTAAACAGTGATACACGGACGAAGTGGCTCTCTGCGGTGGCGTTGACTTACTCATTCTGACGAGCAAAGAAGCCGCATTTGACATCGAACTCGTCCCTGAGGTGAAACCTTCAGACATAAAGGACTGTTTGGTGCATACTACAGGTTTTGTGACGCGCGAACAACTGAAAGCCAAGGAATTTCTTTGGAAGCTCACAATTACTTGTCCAGGAACCCTTGCTGAGAAGTCACGACGACTGCGTCGTTGTGCGCGCAAAGGTAAGATCATCTTCAGCTTCTTGAAGTTATACTGCAGCTATAAGCGCGAAAGACGCGTTTACCCATTAATTTGATGATAGTGCATGCTCTACGAATCTGGTTGAAGCTGGTAACAGCGCTTACGAAGTAATGCACGTAAAACCACCATTGCACGGGGCACTTTCGATAGCGGTCGAGTGCAAACGAGACTGAAATTTCGACGTGACTGACTCGCCCACAGCTTTGATCGATCGCGATGAAAAGTTGTCTCTAGGGCGTATAATTATTCACGAGACCAAGTCATCAAAGCACAGCTGTGCTTTGATGCAAGTGTACTGAAACTAGCAACCAGAAGGCCGCTTTAGCGAGCAAAACAAAACCGTGTGCGTCTCATTTTAGCTCGCACTGTACCGCGCATATGTAGATATGAGCAGTCCAACGTTGAAAACGGCTGTGTCGTGCTGTTCGCAGACGTCTCTGCCAGTGCACTGAAACTGAATGCATTTACTGTGTCATTGCGATTTCTCTATTTCCGTGTTCCGTTCGCGTCTGATTAAATGCGTGGCTTTCCTTTTTTACTACTCAAAGCTATCAGAATTCGAACTCAACTGTGTTTCCATTCGCAGGTGAACCACTCTCAGGCGCTCGCCACACAGCCTTCTAATATCAGCCCGGCGAAGACGGCTGAACCATTCGTCACGACGCTTCGCCGAAACCTCCAGAGTAGCGTTAGCAAGGAATAAAATTTAACCTGTTTTGCGTTCTCAGACGCGTCACCCTTCAATTTTTGCGATTGCTGCACCCAAATACGGCGCAATTAAACATGATAACAGATGGCGGGGGGCAAAAAACGGCTCAGCTTTAGTATCACGCACAGACACACACGGTGTACACAAACGTTGGTGTACACGGCCGTAGTTATGGCGGCCGGAAGTAGTGCCTTCCCGGCATGCCGTGCGGGTATGCTGCGGGAGCACAGGGTTGCTCGGAGGTGAATACCACCTATAAAAATCCTTCTGCAGGCTTCCTCTGTATGGCCACTCAGCACGAAGTGTTGGACACACAAACGTTTGGAATGTATTTCAATTCGCTTCCAAACTGTGCCTAAATGCTCATTGTCACGACCGAGACTTATCGGTAGCGCGACTGAGACAGATGTCACTGTGCAAGAAGCGTAACGAAAGCTTTAGTGACGTCAGACCACATCACAGCGACGTGCCATGAGCGGTGAACCGCAGCTCCGCGGCACCGCGAATGCCAAGAGAGCATAGGCACTGAAATACACTCAATTTTAACGCGACAGCGTTAAAGAGCTCGTTCCGCAGAAATTCCGGCGTCGGCGTCGGCGTCGTTGGTTGTGAGCGAAAAATCATCTTGTCCGTGACCGAAAAATTGAGAAAGATGCAAATAAAAGAAAGAACAAATACTTTCGGGTCCGAGTGAGGATCGAACCCAGGCCGTCTGCGTGGCAAGCAGGTGTTCTACCACACAGCCACGCGTCTGCTCGGAAATACAGCGAAAATAACTCGTGTTTTACAAACAAACGCGTCCTGTTCGCAGTATCGCAGTATCGCGGTAATATTGCGTGGTACAAGCGTACATTGTCATCGGGCGTCAGAACGTTGTGAATACCATAACAACATCGTGGTTGAAAGCCGGCCACCCATTACAAAAGGCACACACGTTACGGCGCGTATTCCCTCAAGACCACGTAGTTGGTGCATAGCAAGTTCGAAAACATTTCCCGCATTTGCCACGCATAATTGCTCGTGGTTTAAAGCATGCTACCCATCCCATAGTATGCACTAAGTGGTTGAAGTACGCACTAGGGACAGGATATCGGTATGTCGTTCAACTCTTAAAGGCGAAGCTTAAGGGTTCCCCAATTTTTATTTTTTTTTCTGAGCTTATTGCCTAAGTAGCCAAACTCGCTCGCATTCCGCAAAGTGGTTTGCGGCGTCACGCAAACCAGCGAAGGCAACATTAGAGAAGCTTAGTTCTGTTGCACACTTCTTTGCTTTAGCATACAGCATTGCCGTAACCGTAAACGTGAGAGGCCTAGAGTTACTTTATATGCTCCCTACGGGAGCAGATTTGCGCATAGGTCCGCCGTGTTGCCTTCCGAGGTGTCCAGTTAAGCAGGAAAGCTAACCCTGTCCAATGTAGGAGTTGGCGCGGCTCAGCGGCTCCGTATGCTTTTCGCTCGTTCATAATGCGTCGCGAGCGCTAAGCCTTTCCTTCGAATACAAGAAAGGAAAACTCGTACAAATGATGAATTTAGATGAAACAGGTGCAAATAACTTGTTCGATGGCAGTCAATATCGGTTGTAATATTTTGTTTTGTTTCAAATAGCGCATTGTTTCAAATAGACATGTATATGGTACCGACCGCACATTTAAACTCTTCAATGCGACACTTGTGCCATACCTTGTCTTGCCTTCTCAATCATTACTCATCAACTAATTTTGATCTATTTTCTTGTGCATCACGCAAGTTATGCTTGAATTTTGTAAGCGCGACAGGCTAATTTACTGACACGTATATATTCAATTCTTTTCTTTCTTTTTTTGACGCTTGTTGCTCTTCTGTTGTTAAAATCTATGTTTCCAAGTGATGTACCTTTTTTTTTTTCAGTTTGTATGTAAAACGTAACTGTCGCTGTGCTGTCATGAATCCTTGTAATGGGGGCGGCGGGCTCGTCAAGCAGTCGAAAGACAGCTTTTATTCGCCGCTCCTCTGCCTGTTTTTGAAATGGACAAAAATAGTTGATTGATTGATTGATTGATTGATTGATTGATTGATTGATTGATTGATTGATTGATTGATTGATTGATTGGTCGATTGAACAAGGAAAACGCCGACGGACATTTACAGTTCCGTCAAATGGAGCTTCAGTTCGCCATTTGTAAAACAATTAGGCGATTCAATAATTCATTTTTCAAAAAGAAAACGACCAGCGTGCGTGTTTCCTAATTGCAGCGTATGCAGCCAAACCACCTCCAAAAGAGGCAGCGATAGCCATAATTCATGTTTTCGAACCACGAAACAATCACTGGTAACGTCCTCCATCCCCTACACATTCTCCCAGATCTGCATTCGCAACGCGCGCTTATATGAATCAACAAAAGAAGAAGAAAAAAAAAATTTCCCCCATTCACCGACAACAGCCTGCAGTGAATCCCGTGTACAGAAAAAGTCCCCAAGGAAGAATTTTTAGAAGGAAAGAAAGAACGATAACCGATAGCACGCTCTTTGCAACAGTCCAAGTTTCCGGGCACAATTACGCTACGGCCTGCGGCGACGGCTTTTGGTGCCACGCGTTTTATCTCGAAAGCAAGCACCGCGTCTGGGCGTAGTTAGTACGATGCCTTCTATAAGCTTTCAGAAACCACGTGGCGAAATGCAGCTATAGGAAGAACGAACGAAGAAGAAATAGAGACAAGGAAAGCCGCTAGAAGGGTTTTAAACTATATATACCCTATAAAGTGGACGGAGGGATGACCGCCACCGTAGCTCAGTGGTAGAGCATCGGACGCGTTATTCGAAGGTCGCTCGTTCGGTGCCTGCCGGTGGCAAGTTATCTTTTCGTCCACTTTTCTTTCTTCGCATTTACATTTTACAATTACTTGTAATAGCATCCCCTGTACTTACCTTGGCATCATTGTCTGTTAGTTCTCATTAATATTGTGCCTATCAAAAACGAGAGACACAAACGTGTATCTGAATGGTGAAATTCAACTGTCTTGAATAGGCATAACTGCATGACGTGACGAAAATGAAGGAAAACCATTGGGTGGAGCATCTATGCGAATTGGTCTTGCGCAGGATAGCAGTAGTTGTGGGTGGAGCGTAAGTTTATTTTTGAGGTTGATGCGGACGATAAAGGGGAAATCTATTGCGGCCTTCTCGGAGCCAACGTTCGCAGTTGAAAATGTGCGGTCTGCGTTCGTTGATCAAAGCTGTAACCAGCGCCTTTGATGAGACCCTTGGAACCAATATAGTCTAACACATGGCAGTGGGGGCAATGCGATATGATAAATATGATTTTGATCAACAACTAAATGTAAACACGCACCTGTTGCGTCGTTTCCGTCCAGGCAGTCGCAGCGTATGCTAGCAGAGTCCTTGAACTGTTTAGGCGAAACGCTTACTGGGCCTTAGCGTGCAAACGGTCCACTCGGTTCGGGCATCTAGCGAGCGGTGCGAGATGATGTCACTGATATCGACATTTTGTCTGAGTAAAACGCCGACGCCATCGCGACATCGATCTGACTTTTGCCCCGGCACCCAGCACGCGGCGATTTACGGACGCTGTGCAATGTTAACGGCGCGAGTACTGCACAGTTTTTGAAGAAATGCTAATTTCTTTCTTCTTATTTTGATTTAAATGTTAAACAAAGCAGCCTCTGACGCACAGCAGTGGGCGCTGGAGACCCCTTCTTTCAGGAAAGGCTGCAATGTATTCAAATATGATTTCAGACAGACGAATATTTTTGTGGCATATATATGTGGCAGGCGTACCGGCTGTTTCGCGATGTTTGACAGACATCCGAGTGTAAGCGCTTACTGTACACGCACACTGTTGCAAGCTAATTTATTCACACTGAGCAGGCTTATGCTGCGCGTGTTTAACAAAATGTGTTAAGCCGCTGCGCATGTGTGGTTGTTTTGTTGTGGACAGGTCGACGGTTGTATGTAATCATGTTGTCGCCTCAAAATACACTTTCAGTTGCGAGTCAGCGTCCGTGTAGCGATCCTGCTTTTCCTTTGTCCTCGTCTCTTTAGCGCTCTTCTCTGTCCCGTGTTTGCAATTCGTTCAAGATAGCTAATGTAAGATAATTAAAAGTGTTTCCTCCGGATTATTGATACCAATAGGCTTGAAAACAACCACACGTCACAATTAGACAAGTAAATTCGCTAAAGAGACTAATTAACCTTAGAATGAAAAGCGTCATGCGATCGATACCCTACAAAGACTTGGAACATGCTAAGGAGTTCCTAATATTTTCGCTCGCGAAGTTGGCTGCTACAGTTAAGAGCGCAAAGTCTTGGAGTTTAAAGTTAAGGCCGCTAAGGCTGGTTCTACCCTGACGACTGAAACTGAAATGACGGGGATGGGCAGCTTACACGCCCTTTGTAAGTGACACTACCCGCGGCGGTGGTCTAGTGTTTACGGTGCTCGACTGGTGACCCGAGGGTCGCGAGATCGAATCCCGGCCGCGGCGGCCGCATTTTCGATGGAGGCGAAAATACTTGAGACCCGTGTCCTTAGATTTAGATGCACGTTTAAGCAACCTGAGGGGGTCAAAATTTCCGGAGCCCTCTACTACGACGTCTCTCATAATCATATCGTGGGTTCGGGACCTCGAACCTCAACAATTATTGTTACTTATTGTAGGTGACACCCACGAGGGACGTGCAGGGATGTATCTAGGGGGGGAGTTGAGGTGGTTCTGACACCCCCCGAATTTTTTTTATGCTTTAACTTTTTGGGTGATACTAAAGTATTTACACACCTTCACGTCGACCACCAGTAGCCAAAGTTAGCCGTTCGACACATAAACACCCTCCGAAAAAAGTTCTTGGGTACGGCCCTGGGGACGTGAGTACATGAAAGCCATGAGTTGCGTGCGCATCGTGATTGGACGTGCAACATGAAGCCAGCCTTCACGATCGAGCCGTGATGTCGCTGTCTTCGTGCTCGCTTGGTAAATGGGCGTCAATAGGTGCGAGTGTTGTACTTTATAGCGCCACGTTATGAGCTTAGCTATAGGATACATGATGTTTTACCGGTGTGCAAGTCAATTCGCTTGTTGATATTAGGGGCTTTTAGCTTGTTCGTATACATCTTTACGTTACCGTGTTACCGGATACCGGAAGAAATCTGCGCATGCGCGTTTCTTTACGGAACGTATACTTTTACGGAACGCAAACTACTCGCCGGATAGGCTTTACGTTTTCGGCCCTATCTCGCAAATCTGAATCCACCTTCGTTGCTACTCGCGATATCCGTTTTGAGGAGACTCCAGCCGCCGAGGCCGAGTCAAAATAAGCCGAAGTGCGAGCGATCACCTTAATTGTTTCAGCAGTATTGCCGAAGCTAGTGTGACCTAGCAAGCCGAAGAAGTAAACGTGAGAGGCCTAAAGCCCCTGACTGGCCTGACATGATGGATAGGTGGCGCCATCTAGCGGGGCTAAGATGAACCAGGCAATCAGAGAATTGGTATTGCAGAAACACCGTGCATTCTACTTCTGATGTGAAGGCCTTGCAGCGGCATAACTACATATGAGTTACCTTTCTAATCATTTTTTCCCTCAAAAACACTAGGCGAAAACAAACATGTCCATGACTGTGGTTGCACAAATCGTCACAAGATGTCGACGCCATCGTCCGGTAACCCAGTATTTTGATGCTCCTTCGCGTACATTGGGATACTTTACACGCTAAAAAACCTCTTTTATGATTCTGCCGCAGTGGTGATTCAATCTTATCTAAATTAAATATAGTTTAAACACGGTTATCATCGCAATTTAGTGATTTGCGCAAACGTAAAGGTATACGTTTACGTAAGTACGTAAACGTTTACGTATGGGGAGCTAAGACTTTTCTAAAACATGGGTTCCGGTAACACGGCAAACACAATCCGGTATTCCGGTAACACGGTAACGTTAAAAAGTATACGTACAAGCTAAAAGCCCCTATTATTGCACTCCACTTTCCCCGGTCTCACCACACTGCATGGGGCTGAATAAATGAATGGAGGTATCATAAATAAACAAGTAAGTGATTAAGTAAATCAGCTCGAGAATTACCCATTGTTTGCTACATTTATTATCAATAGCCTGTCACGCGGACCTGCTTCCACGTGATACGAAATGTATGCGGTGTACCTATTCAGATGTTCTCTCGAAAAAATTGGCGGGGAAGTCAATGGTTACTCTGAAAGCGGATTAACTTAATGTTAATGTTTCATTCTTGCTTTAGTTTTATGGAAGTACTAGTTTTACAGACTACGTAATTTGTTTAATCTGTAATCCTGCGCTTAGGCTCAGTAACATTTCTTAAGCTGTGCTTCTTGCCGTTATATTGTGATAATTACGAAAGAGAGAAGAAAGGAAAATAGCAATTCTCCCGATGATACCACAATCCCGTACACGGGAAAGATTGCCTTTGATATCGACGTGTCTGTGCTAATTCGCCCCCCGCTGGACGGTCTGCTGGCCTCCGTCTTATAGCTGCGATAACCTAGGGCGACCGCCACAGAAAGGCACTGGGTTCGAATACTTGATTGGGATAAATATTTTCCCAGCTCTGCAGCTTCTCTCTCTCTCTCTATTTTTTTTTTTTTGTCTGAGAAATGCGATCGATTTGCGTTGTACCTTCGTGCTACACAAGTGTGTTGAAGGCAATCTTTTTCTGTTAATGTCACCTTCAGAATACAAACAGGACGATAATGCTTTAGGAATGTCCTCGCCGTAACGGTTGATACGCGCAGGCCACGTCATAAACGACGCGGCGCTGTAGCTGATAGCCAAATCAGAGTAGACGCAAACAAACGTCTGCTAGCTGCCTATATGTGTGTCTCTGTAGGTTACAGATAACGTTTTTTTTTCTTCACCCGTTCTCTGAGTTGTTATTGGTTTCTTTTTTGGTAGTTCTCTTCACGCTACCAGATAACTACGGATATGTCGACTGGTTATCTTTCGGCAGCGTCTCATCCCCGCCATTAAAAGGAACCTTGCCATCCGGAGCGATTATCTGCATAAATGTGTGGATCCGAGGACTGCTTCGCTCGACATACACAACCGGAACTACTCCTATTGTTTGTGTATTTTAGGGTTTTAATCCTGTCAGATAAAGTCATTCGTTCATTGCTTTACGACATCTTTGTTCCCAGTAATCATGCATTCTCATGATCTCAGGTTGTTGTTTATCCTGAACGGATGTACTGATCAATGAGTGACTCAGCCTGGTCCCTTCTTTTTTTTTTTTTTTTTTTTGATTTTGTTTTAGACGTCACCAAACATACGCGACAGTCGCTCTCGGTTCATTTTATTCATTAAAAAAAATTGCCTTTTTTTTTTCTCTAAGCTAAAAATGTTTCTGCATGGCAGAATGTATCACCAACTAGCCCCGCAACGTGTTTTGTTAACTAAAAATAGTGCATAGTCGCACAACATTGTGGAAACGTTCGTAGCAACGCCGGTATACTTCCGTCTTGTTTTGCGATTGCATGGACCATGATTGCTCTCACATTGATTTCAGGTGCCTTGACAACGCATGCACCATTGAAGTGTGTTTAATTGCTGTATTTCAGTAAAGTTTACATTTCAAAGTCGGCGCTGGTGTCGCTTATACTCTGCTTTTGCGACCTTTATACAGCGAAAGCTGTTGGGAGATCGCAGCAACGTTCAATTTTGGCGCCGTAGTTTTCCGCAACCATCGGTGTCCGTAAACGCTATAGCGGAAAATGAGAAAGAAAATACATCCGGGGCTGAATGGGATTTGAACACGGGCCCTCTGCGTGGCAGATGAGCATTCTACCGCATAACTACTCCAGTGCGTGAAATTTCATCGCAAAAGGACCCTATACCGGAGCCATGTCGTTCAAGGAATCACGTTAACAAAACTTTAACCGATATACTAGTTCAAAAGTGAGCACATGTTTATTTTAAAGGAGATTATGTCATTTCCGCACGTCATGGCTGCAGCAGAAAACGCCAGAAAACAGTCTGGGAGACTGTCGAACTGCTAGCGTCAAAGAATAACCAGCACTGAGCTCAGACCTTATATCCAAGAGGTTGAAAAAAATACTTGAATGAGCTCCTGACCCCTAGAAAGGATGATGCTTTGAAAGAGTGGAAAGTGCATAGAGCTGCACTTTATCCATGGCGTCGCCAAAATTGCTTTGCGATACTTTCCCATCCCTGCTACTGAGGCGCCCAGTGAGCACATGTTTTCAACGGCAGGAAACACCGTAACATCACGGCGAGAAAGTTTGAAGCAAGATCATGTGGGACAGCTTGTGTTTCTGCATGGCAATTGTAGCCTTTCGGTGGCACTCACTCACCGCGTTATATGCTCGACGGCATAAGCAGATTGCATTGCTTTGCTCTTTCTTTAAATTTTCAACAAAATCTGTGATATTCAATTCGATATTCGACTTTTTTGGCCACTATTCGGCACTATTCGATTCGAATTCCATTCGAGATCAAATTTCACTATTCGCACACCCCTACTATAAACATAGAAGCAGTGCATCCGAGGCTTTCGTCATTCCTCTGTTGAACGAGCGCGAGGGCGTCGTACCGCATTCACGGCTCACAAAAAATTCACTTATCCGCCGTGACCTAGTTGGAACGTCGCTTAACCTAACGCGCCGGTGGACGTGCGAGGACGCGTTTCAACGACGCCCCGCGGGGACACGTTCGGGAATCGCGCGACCACACCTCTGGCACACGGAGTGCCCTCCCCCGGTCTCTCCCTCTCGCTCACTCTTACTCGCTAAGCATACTGTCGCCGTGTCGGTAATGCCTCCAGTGAGTGTCTCGTAAAATCGCCTGGTCTGTCCCCTTATCCTCGTTCTTGGAGAGCACACTGACACTGTACACTCTTAAAAGTTTCCGTGGAATCAACAAACAAAATCTACGTAATCTTGAAGGATATCTGCCTGTTTATTGAAACACAATAGAAACCACCCTAAATACGAAAAAAAACATATACCGTTTTTTTGAGGCACAGAAATTGTCTCCGTGTTCAATGGGCCACTTGCAATAGTCGTAAAAGTTGGCTACCCTCTCTAATTAATGTTCCAATTAAGTTCTAATTAATGTTTTGGTTTCCCTGTAAGGTATTTTCCAAACGAAGGGCCCTCACACCGGGCTACCTTTCAGACAAAGTTCTTTAGTGGAAAGCATGGACAGCGTGTTGGCATATATAGAGCGTTCAGCGTCCGCCATAGTGCAGAAGTTCGTTCATCACGGGCGCTGTTACAAGCAGCACTTTGAGTGATTTCTCCTTTTTCTTTTTTCGCAGCTGCCGCTGCTCGATATACCGCATTGCGTGAACACAGTAATACGAGCATACACGGAATACACGGGATGGTTGCTCGCTTTTTCCGACAAACTATATTGAAGGAAACAAAGAAAAAAGAAGCAGCGTTAAGGTTGAGGTTGAGAGGTGTATGCTTATGAATGTCGATGAGAAGTCATAAAGTGATGCGATGATGTTAAATGGTGTGTTTAGACAGACGGAGCGGTGATGAAAAGTGGACAAGATCGAGGTCGCTCGGGAAGACCTAAGCACAATTTTTAGAACGTTAAAGGGCTGAATATTTCTACTGCGAACTCAATTATATTGTCACGTGGTCGTGACGTTGAAGAAGGCAGCAGTTGGCGGCTTTAAGACGAAACTTTTTATTCAGGCGAACTTGTGCCCGGAAAATGAAGTCACAGTACAAGCAATAGACGCTGTACAGTGGCGAACAGAGCGTCCGCCGTCGATAAAACTGATCTGTGGTGAGCAGCATCGGCATTTATACATGCGGCATCGAAGGTTCTAGCGCTATCGCTGGCGCTTGCAAAAGCGCTCGAAACAGAAATAAAAAAGAGATAACCAGGAAGTTGCAAAATATAATACAAACGAACCAGTATATGCAGCACTTCAGGTATCGCCCGGCCGTGAATGATTCGGGACACGCGGCCTGCTGCCTCGTTGCGGCGTCGCATCGATTTGCGTGCGCGCTGAGGCTTTCAAGTTCTTGTATGTGCCTCCGTACATCTATGTATGTCGTACGTACATACATAAGCGGGCCCAACGCATCGGCAATAACGCTAAGGTGCTTCGGCTATTCCATCGGCCCTCCATCTCCCCTTCCCGTCCGCTCGTTGCCCACATGCCTCTGTTCAATGGCGCGTACGTTGCGAACTGTTGGTATACGTCCTTGCGATGCGCGTCGAAGATCATAAATAAATGTAACGTCCGCCCACATCCTGTCCTGTCCTGGCCGGCAGCAAGAGTTGGGGTCACCATTGCTTTGGTACAACGTGTGTCCTTTCCACTTTGGTCTCTTACTTTACTCTGGAACCAGATGATATGTACTTACATGGTTAAGACTGGCTAAGTGGTTGCCTGTTGAATTAATATATTACCTTTAATTAGCGAAGTAATTTTTACTGAAAAAATTGTGTAGCTTGCCGGAATGGACAGATAACCGAACCGAACACCATGTATAATTCCCATTATGCCAATTTCTTAATTATCTTTCTCCCCTGACTTAAAACTATGCGAACGTTTAAAGAGGAATAAATATGAAGAACGAGGACGGAGAGCTAAAACTGTGAACGGAATCATTGTCACTGAAACATGGCCTCGGTGGGGACGCTAACAGGCATCACTAGCGTTCAATATCACTTCCAAAATAAACTTGTGTACAGCGCAGGAAAAGACGAAGGGACAAAGAACCGACAAAGACGAGCGCTGACAAATACGAGCGCTGTACGAGCTGAACTAGCCCGTACAGATGCCCTGCATCACTTCCAATACGAGAGCGCATGATCTCACGAGCTTGAATACTGCTCATGGCTTCCACTAGCCCTTATTTCCACGACTAAACGACCTTCTATCACTTGAGGATGATCCCTCATCAGAAAATATCATTTAGTTGTGGAAATTAGGGCAACTTCAAGTCATGTGCTATCTTTGAACTCGTGAGGCAATGCCCTCCCATGTGTCAATGTATATATAGAGTGCAAGAGTGCATAGATGCATGCATGCAGCGGGTGGCACACCGGGTCCGTGCCACCAACCCCTGCCCCGAAATTTTTTTCGCCTTAGAATACAGAGCACAAAATGACACTCGACCACACCTGCCTGCCCGGCTCCGACTCCAGGTCAAATTACCCCCCCCCCCCCCAAAAAAAAAAGAATTCTGCCTACGCCCCTTTATACATACCTACATACATACATACATACATACATACATACATACATACATACATACATACATACATACATACATACATACATACATACATACATACATACATACATACATACATACATACATACATACATACATACATACATATCATGCCTTAAGGGCATCTATGTCGCAATAAAAAAGCGTCTATTGACAATACAAAAACCCTAAGTTTGGCGTGGTGTTATTGCTGCCCTGTATTAGCGAGCGAGACAGTCGTGCTTGGGAAACAGGGTTACGGTAGCTTGAGTAAAACAACATCTCGTGAGGCTTTCGTCTTGGATGGCGTTCAAGGTGACGAACGCTGTCTGCCGGCAATTTCCACTCACCACACCGGCCTTGGAAGTGGAGTTGTGATTAGCGCCGTCGCGCGTCTGTGCTACGTGATTGCCCTGGATAAAGAAACGGGTTGTCTCAGACGCGTGGAAAGTGGCGCTGCATTCTGTGCGACTTCATTTCTTGTGCGACAGCGTCAAAGGAAAAAGCAATACAAAAACACCAGTCTACTTTCTGTTGAAAGTAGACTAGCCTCGCGTCTCCTGTCCTCATCGTATAAGAACTTGCATCATAAAAGCAATATCAATCAATCAATCAATCAATCAATCAATCAATCAATCAATCAATCAATCAATCAATCAATCAATCAATCAATCAATCAACCGAGCTATCGATCATTTGAGTTGAATTGATTTTATTCAAGTGTGTGCAAGGATACACTTAGGAAAGAGAGGACTAAAGGCGTTGGTGCCTCATGAGATCCTCCCACCTGTAACAACAACAGTTCGCACACAGGCACTGGCAAGAAAACGAAAGTGATGGAAAACTTACATAAGAAAACATACAGAAAAATAAAAATAAATGTGCACGTACTAGTTTGGTAAATATAAAATTGCAACGGCATCATCAATTGCCGCAAACCCAAATCACTAAACACAAAAAAAGCAATATACACACTGTAAGTAACACAAAAAGCTATGAAAGAAGTATGCGACTTATTTCTCGCTTCATTATTTTTCTTGATTTGTGGTTTGTTATTATTTCTTCTATACATTTGTTCTTGTTCAAAAGTGTCGTAATCTGATAGTGCAGCATTTGTCAGCCGTAGTTTGTCCTGATCCTGTTATTTCTATAGCTAAGATGACGAAATGTATGAGGTGCAAATTTTTGAGGGTCGTGTAAGGTGAGTGAATAGTAGAGTCATAGTAGGTGTGTCTCAAGAGCCAACCGCAGGGTCTTTAAGTTATGTACGTGTTTGTTCGAATGTTCTTTTCTAATCGATTTTTTTTTGTAACACTAGTAGTGTTTGCAAGTTACATTGAGGTGGGCTTCCCCAGACCGATAGATAGTAATGTAGGTATGATTGCAGAAGAGCGTATCGATCAATCTGTGAGCATTATTTATACGCTTCATCTTCTCATCTGTACATACTCATCATCACCTCTCTGGCCTGGGTTGTGGGGCTTCAAAACATTGCTTCACAAATCAATCAATCAATCACGAAGCATGTGATCTTATTATGGGCTCGCAGCTGACCAATAATCCCTCGCATACTACCTGAAAGCATGAAGGTCACTGCCCACGGCATGTTATCTTTTCGTCCACTTTTCTTTCTTCGCATTTACATTACAATTACTACTAATAACATCCCCTATACTTTCCTTGGCAGTGTGGTCTCTTAGTTCTCATTAATATTATGTCACATTATGTCAGTCAATTCACATTATATGGGGCAACGCTCGGGTAACGTACGGTTACTCACCCATACGGTACCCAGAGCTTCACCCACTCGTCATGATTCACTTCGTGGAGCTGCGTGGATTTTTTATCAGTATGCTTCAGCTGAATGAGTGTAGTGCTTCGCGCGTGTCGCTCAGGAGCGGCGCATCAGATCATGCTTACCATAATATAACTGGCCTAATTTTCAGTTCTATTTCACCACCTTTGACGACATAGCCTATAAGACGGACGTTGCTTGCTTTACGAGGGAAGACGATACTACGGCGACCCGTTAAACCCGGAAGATGCAAGACAGGGTAGGCTTCACGAAAGAAAGAACATAAAAAAAAACAAGTTGAATGTTAAAGAAGGTTTTTATGGCGAGTGGCGTTGTAAACTCCGCCTGTTAGTGTTGAGTACGCATGTCGATGCGGCACAGCGGTTGTTAAATATATCATCGGGTATTAACGCTAAGCTGTCTCGACGGGTGAGAGCAGTCGTCCTCGCTTGCTCGGCCTAGTCAGCTTCTCAGCGCAAGGCCGAACTGGAGCTCGTATCCACCTCTGAACCCGAAGTTTCCGAGGCTTAATCTACTTTTTCTCCTGAATGTTAGTTTTGTTTTCTTCTTTTTTCAGTTCTTTCTTTTTTTTTTGCTGAATCCTTGTTACTACTTTCCGGGTGCAATAACTAAAGAGTGCCAGCAAAATAGCGGCTTGGAGGGGTAGCACCGCAGTGCCTGTAATCAACGTCCGTAATTATTTGGAAGGGGCTACGCGACAACTGAAATGTCGGTCAGAAAACAAGACAGGGCGTGCAAATGGAGGCAAAAGGGAAGAGAACAAGACATCAGTTGAAAGCGAGCACTGGGGTGGAAAAGAAAGAGGGCACAGAAACTTATCTGCGCATGCGCCGGCATGGTATTGCCACCTGTTAAGCGCATGTGCAGGCCTACGGGAGCGATAACAGTTTAGGCATTTGATTCTGTAGTGACGTTTAGCAACGAGTAATACAGATATTTATCTTTTCAGCATATCCCGTCCAGCACTTACTTCCGGTCTTAAGAATATCCGTTAAATGTTTTCCAAAAGATACCAACCAATGGTTGTGTTTCCAGTTAAAGAGTTATATATCGTATGCATTTAATACCAGAGCCCGACTTTACTTTAAGTAATTGCCAATTAACTGCCAGCAGAAATAATGACAACTAATCGATTGGATTCCTTGGAAGGTTGTGAGCAGCTGTGTCGTTGCGCACCTGGCGGAGCAAATATCAACCACGCACTTGTTTCTACGCGGCCTCTGAGATCTGTTTAGGCAGCGCGACAAAACACAAAGCTGATCCAAGGAACACACCATAGCACACAAACGCCATGGTGCGGGTGCCACCGCCCGACACTTAAGCCAAGCATTAGGGTCGTCTCCAAACTTTTTTTTTATTTTAAGAACATTGCTTTCGTAGATAAGAATACTGCGTGATCATTGAGCCGCACAAGGCTGCGTAAATTTGCGTAGCAACGCCAACACGAGTCCAACTATCTCACACCTAAGTAGAGGTAAAAAATGTCGCTTCCAGAATTCTTTCTTTATGTGATTTAATCGAAGAAACGAGAAAAAGAAATGAAATAAAACTCAAAGGTCAGCGTTTGTGCTGCCTGGTTATCTTTTCCTGCATCCGTGTTCGCATATCTTGCCAGTTTTTCTGCGATAAACGCCTACCGACTATCTCGACGTGTTGTCATTCTAAATGTGAATGCAGCAATGAATCGACAGCTTTTAAACTGCGCTTTTCTTATGTGCATTTCTTGCAGCCTCACTGCGTCAGATCTGTGTCTCTTTAGCTTAACTTATGGGATGGGTGGACAAGTCACTGAGATCGAAAGAGTAGTAACAGGCAAAAGGAAAAATCTTAAGGTGTTAGCGCTGATTATAGAAAAAAGTAACGCACCTATAGTAATCAAAGACGCCATGCAATATGGTTTCCGATAACCTGAACACGCAATCGCGTTCCCAAAGCACTCTTTATTTGGTGAGTCGGAGAGACCTCCCTTTCGGAAAACAGCGCGCGAAAACGCGGGGAGCCTCGTCAATCATAGTTGCCCGTAAGGGCTTTGTTTGTATGGAATGGCCCTCTAGAGAGATATATACCGTTCATTCATTTTTTAGATTGCTCGATGCCTCGCCTTTTTGCCTTCTTTTTTCCCTAATTTGTTGTTCACAAAGTGTTCTATTCTCTAACCTCGGCCTTTTAGCAAGCGAAGGAAAGGGACAAGAAGAAGATGATGATGAAGTACTTAAAATATGTGTGGAGGCAGGTCGTCGAATGAAACAACACACATTTAAGCATTGCAGGGACAGAGCGGGGCTGTGAAGCATGTTGAAGATGGATCACTGCGTTGTCCTGTGCGTTCTGATCTCGAACGCAGAGATCAATCCTCAACATGCTGCACATCAACGTGATTCCACATGCTGCAACAACTGATGCAGCATGTTGAAGATGGATCGCTGCGGCGTCGTGCCGAGAGCGCGCAATCCGTCGTCGTATGTCCGAGTGATCTACAACGGCGCCCTCTAGAAAAGATTCATAAAGGTTATTTGCATAAGAGTTCTTAGGTGGGCCAGTTGGCTCATGAACACTGTGGCAGAACAGCGTAGACGACGGAACACAGCGCTGTATCGTGTATGTTCTTCATCCCGCTGTCTGCGCTGTTCTGACACAAGGTTAGTTGGTTTTGTCAAAGTCATGCGTTGAAGAAGACATCGACAAGATGTGACGTTCTTTATAAGGTATCAAACAATGTCGGGTTCGGTTGATCTGAAAGGATGCCGGAAATGAAAGCTATAAATTTATTGATGTTTCACATCCTAAACTGTTATTCGGGCTACAGGGGAGGGGGGCAGTTTCGAGCGAGTGCTTTGTATTCATTCTGGCTTCCAGTAGGTCAGCGAACTTCATTTTTTAAATGCGAAGGATTTCTTAGCGAACTTCGGCGACTTTGAGCGTATCTATCTATCTATCTATCTATCTATCTATCTATCTATCTATCTATCTATCTATCTATCTATCTATCTATCTATCTATCTATCTATCTATCTATCTATCTATCTATCTATCTATCTATCTATCTATCTATCTATCTATCTATCTATCTATCTATCTATCTATCTATCTATCTATCTATCTATCTATCTATCTAGCGGCCTACGACTTTGTGCTCCCCTGGCCGTATCGTTAATGGGATTTATACCAAATTTGGTACGGCATAACATGACCGTATGACGAACATAAATGGCTGGTCATATCATGCAAATCATGACTAACTTGTCATGAAAAGTGTGATTTACATGCCACGCTCATGGCGCGCTTGCGGCCGTTTCGTTAGCTTGATATACACCAAATTTGGTATTGAGTGACATGACTGTATGACGAACATAAATGACAAGTGGTAATATGGAAATCATGACTTGTCATGGGCGACATGACTTGCATGCCACGCTCATGGCGCGCTCGCGGCCGTTTCGTTAGCTTGATATACACCAAACTTGGTATTGAGTGACGTGACTGTATGACGAACATAAATGACAAGTGGTAATATGGAAATCATGACTTGTCATGTGCGACATGACTTGCATGCCACGCTCATGGCGCGCTCGCGGCCGTTTCGTCAGCTTGATATACACCAAACTTGGTATTGAGTGACGTGACTGTATGACGAACATAAATGACAAGTGGTAATATCGAAATCATGACTTGTCATGAGCGACATGACTTGCATGCCACGCTCATGGCGTGCTCGCGGCCGTTTCGTTAGCTTGATATACACCGAATTTGGTGTTGAGTGACATGACTGTATAACAAACATAAGTGGCAGGTGGTAACATGAAAATCTTGGCATGCATGTCATTTACAACGCCATTTACATGCCACGCTCACGTTGCGCTTGCGTCCAGTTCACTAGCTTGATATACACCAAAATTGGTATTGTGCGACGTGACTGTATGACGAACATAAATGAGAGGTCCTAACATGTAAAACATGACATGCAAATTATGTAAAACATTATTTGCTGCTTTCTGGCTGCTTCGCATTACATCGATTCCCACAGTGCGTGGGATCTGCCGGTTTTCACTTTAGCAATCCTGATACAATTTGAATTTTTGTAATACTGTTAACCTTCGAGATCACGCTCGCAGTACAACAAAATCACGCTATTTCCCGTCTCTAATACACGACCTGACTACACCTCGCGTTGTAGGCAGGCACTACGGCTTAGTTCTGCCCACCTGAGCTTGTTCATTCTCTTCTCTTAATTCACTGTATAGACCTGAATCTTAATCGCTTGCAGGGGGCAGCCATCTTTGGTGGGGGCTGCTGACCACATGGAACGGACGACCACCACAATGTCCGGCCTTTCCTTATCGCAAGCCGGCTGTGCTGACCACCAGTGTTGGTTCACTATCAGTTATGACATGACCAAGCCCGTAGCACCTAGTACGGTCCGCGCCGACTGATGGATGCTGGGGGATCAGGATTATGTACGCTTGCTCTAAACGTGGGTGCGGGAGTACAAGTAATCTGGCCTATACGACACTGTTTTTATGCATTCCGCACCGATCGTAAGGCTACCGCCGCGAACGGGACGTCGTGCTCCGAAACGCTTCGACAATGCCACCGAAGTATCCAACATTACGAATACACAGAACTCAGACATGAATAAGTCCCGCCATGCATGCATCAAGAGCACAAATATTTCCCTTGCGCTAGTTGTGTCCGCACACAAGTAAGCGCACAAGGACAAATAGGCGGCCTTTGATTGTTGGTTGGCGCTTGTTTGTGTCCTGCTCTTTCTCTGTCTCGTTTGTGTGCGCTGCCAAGTTTTCTTAATGAATATATAAGCGCATTTGCTGATGGCCATGGCTGCAGTTCCTCGAGCGTAACAGGTGATCAAGCTGATCGTTTGGGTCATTTAGTGACGTAGCGGGAAAACTTGTTTCTGAGGAGGCACATCCTTGGTCGCGAAGTGGGCGCTGAGCGTGTGGATATCCTATAGAGTGTCATTTCATGCTGGATGTTACAAAAAAAATTATTTTGTTGCAACCAAATTAATCTTCATATATCTATTTTCTGATTGTACTCTCAAATTACTTATTCTGAAAGAGCCAATTCCCCCCCCACTGCTTTTCTTTTAAAAATTAAGTATTATTTCCATTCAAGAATGTTCTTATTAAACGAAAGAGCAAGCTTCATTTGTCTGTAGCTTAAATATTTTGCTTTTTACCCGGCTATTCGCCAACCATCCAGAGGTGGTGTGAGCCAACATTCTAGGGATCCATATCTATATATTATGAATTTATGATAGAACAACATTTCAGGAGGGCCCCGTGCCTCGTGCACCACCCTCTGGTCACGCCTTTCGTACTGTGTTCTACATGTGAGCGCGGGTTATCTATTTCGTGAGATTAATCATTCTGTCTGCGCCAACAGTGGCTGAAAATGTGCTGATGCAACAACATGTTCGCGTGCGAATCGGACGGTATACAAGTCAAAAGCAATAACAAATACAATCGTAAACTATCTCCACCTCTGTCTCTTTCGTTTGCAGGCTTTTTCTACGTCATGTGGGGTTCATATTCGTTTCTACACAACTGGTCCTTCCAGCTGCTGACCCGAAGGTCGCGGGTTCGATCCCGGCCGCGGCGGTCTCATTTCGATGGAGCCGAAATGGTAGAGGCCCGTGTATTGTGCGATGTTGGCGCACGTAAAAGAACACCGGATGGTCAAAATTTCCGGAGCCCTCCACTACGACGCCTCTCACAATCATATCGTGGTTTTGGGACGTAATACCCCAGATATTATTATTGCAACTGCTTCTTCGATCCTTTGCCGATCACAAGAAAAGTGGGCGCAATTTTCTTTTCCCCTCTTCATATTTCGCAACGTGGCCTTAATCAGATGGACCGCTTCGGCCTGTTGCAGTTGCTGCAGTCTTAACAACTGCTTCCCTTGTTTGGTGTAGTAAGCGTTACGTTAGGGTGGCATGAGCCTCGAACTTGTTGTTGACCTACAAACAAAGCGATAGGATCTCAAAAGGCCCTTTCTTATTCGCACCTGTTGTACAGACTCCAAACAAGCGGCGAATCATTTTGAAAGAGTTTTCGTAGACATTGCTCCTCCCGGTGGCGAAGGCTTTTATTTTCTTCTCTTTTCTTGCTTTTTACGCGGCCCCCGTTGTTTTCAATATGCATGGCTGCGAGAAAGTGATTTCTCTTGAAAACGTGACGTCCGCGTTTATTTCTACACCGAAGCTGGCTTTCCAAGAGAGTAATGACACGCAAAACGAAACGTTATGACAGGCGGGTACACCCTGCCATCAATTATCCTCTACCTCATAGGCGTGCGCACGAGGGGGCAGAGGGGGGCGGCCGCCCCCCTAGTCGCCTAAGAAGGGGGGCGCAAAATCTGCCCCATACATTCACTTAATAGGGAAGGAGAGCGCAGCGACGAGCCTTCGACCCCCCTAAGGAGAACCCTGCGCACGCCTATGCTCTTCCTTATAGACCTCCATGATGCCCATGAGTTTCTCAACGTCTGCTGATACCTAGGCACTAGTTTAGCGGCGAAAAATAAGCGCTAACACTACATTCAATGCAGAGAAACAAAAACAGCGTAAAAAATGTCGAAGACCTGTTCCGCAGGAAAAACTCAAGTGCTTTCAATAATTTTTTCAAGTTACTTATCTCACATGTGCGTTCCATGTACAGGAGAGACAGAAAGATGAGCTTGATTTTCACTTAAATAATAATAAGTCACAATGTTTATATGAGCGAAGTCAATTTTTTTTTCAGTATATGTATACTGGTTCGTATAATCCTGCCGTTGTGATAATAATGTAGTGCACTTGCCTAATCGTAGGAATCCAACAGAAAATGAGGCCTCGGAAAGCGTAACGGTCATTAATGGTTCACTTTAAGTGTTGTGTAATAATTATGACTTAAATTGAAATAAACTGACGGGTACGAGCAGTCACCCTTTAAATCATTGCAATCCAAACCGAAAACCGTCGAATTACGCGTCCGGTGCTCTAACTTCCGTCGTAGCTCAGTTGTTAGAGCATCGATCACGTAATTCGAAGGTTGTGGGTTCGGGTCCCACCGACGGAAAGCGTTATTTTTCGCCCTCTTCATTTCAATTCAGAAGTTGTTGCTGGGTTAGGCTCAATTTACATCAGAATCAATAAACTACACTTAAAATCAACAATTAACGTCCCCCTATGCTTTTATTGGCCTTACAACCAGAGGGATTCCTTCGGTTGTGTCTGCGAAAAAAAAAAAAAAGAAAACGAGCCCCTTCCGAGAAAGTTAGCCGTCTTTCATTGATCCAATTTTCTGGTATTATGTCCCTTCTTGCTTCGTTTGACACTGTCTTGCTTTCATTGTCCGACTTCAATGACTGTCGCTTACTCATGGCTGTGCAGACAGTGAGAATGTCATTGAGCTGCCTTTCGCGACCTGTATTGATGCTTACGGGCGCACCGTAATGGTGGCTGGTCGCAGTGCGCGGCAGTGAGTGACGATCCCAACGAGTAGGGAAGACGCGAATGGTTGCCGGTGGTCGATAAACCACCGGTATTTGAGGCGGCGGAGTAAACGAGTAAAGGAACGCCGGTTAGGAGACGGCGAGGACTCGTCCTGTTCACTCGGGAAATCTATACGTTCGATTGGTGTCGGATGCGTGTGTCGAGTGAATGGCGTAGACCATGTCTCTGCTTTGCTTGTACATTGGCTTCTTTTGGAATAATGGATTCTTGAGTGTTGTCACCGGCGCTAAATGAAACAATGAAGAATAAGTAGATGCAAACAGGACAGATGCTAGATCTGTATGAGTTATTCTTTCAGAAGACATAGTTGGTTGCTGGACTTAGCCGTTGCGTCAGAAATCCAGCAACCAAGATTGACACAAGGAGAGAAAAGGGGGCAGAATGAAGCCGCTAGATATTTTGTCCCTTCCTTTAATCACTTGAAATTCAGCGCTAAAAAGTAATGTCGCAGCATCTCAAACAACTAGCCCTAGAAAAATCTTTGAAGCCCGAGAGAAAACAAGAAAACAAGCAACTCAACGGAGACAAAAATGAAAATGAAGTTATTATGTGCTTCTCGCAAAGGCTTAACTCCGGATCCCGGCTGTCCAGGAGCAAAGGTGGAAAGCAGACAGTTCTGAGCTTGGAATTCAATTAGCATCAGTGGTCATCGGGCTCCATTATCGCCGAAAGCTGGCGTGGCAATAGACTTGCACCTTTAAACACTGACTGAACATGTCCTGAGGTTAACGTTACAGCAAAGGCATACAAGATGCCCCACGAAGAAAAGACACGACACACACAAACTCTGGCTATCAACTCGTTTATTCCTTCGTACGTCAATGAACATATAAGCCTCGGGCCACGCCACCGCACATGCGCACGCAATAGCTCTAATCAAAAAGTGAGATATGTGCGGTAGGGTGGCTTTGGCCTTCTACGTATGTGCATTGACGTATGAAGGAATAAAGCAGTCGATAGTCGGCGCTTGTGTGCGTCGTGTCTTTTTTTTTCGCGCGACGCCTTGTGTGTTTGCACCGTACCTTTAACCTCAGGAATAGGTTAAAGGTACGGAAGATTGCTCCTAAATTGCTCCTTGCCTGAAGATTGCTCCTAAATTTAGCGAACTGATTACTGATGACAGTAGGCTGTCGCAAATGATATGGCAATATCGCCGCCCCACAACAGCTTAATTATTCACAGCACTACCGATTATACTATCGGCAGCAATACTCCTGATGGTATTATTTATTGCACTGTCGATAATACCGATTGTTTATCGATAGTAGTACAATCGATAGTTTCTTTATACTATCGATAGTCCATTTACCGATATTTCTGCATCACTATCTAAAAGTTTTCTAGCAGCGTTAGTGATGGCTCATCACGGGTTGACAGCTTGATTTCTCTTTATTCTTCTTTTTTTCTTTCATGCCTATATTCATTTATCCAAATTCAGGACATGTGTCCGATTATCCTCAGAGCCGGCATTCCTTGCGCGCGCTCTATGATT